>NW_019091600.1:63528-117077 GCF_001949145.1 Acanthaster planci | reverse complement strand
TTACCGATCAAGAGAGTCTGCTAAAATGTTTGTGATTTTGCAATTTAGGGTTTTTAGTCATGCTAGCTATGGGAGAACTACTTGATAGTGATTTAGTTCACTTTTTAGTAATCGCGCAGGGGCATGCAACTGTTTTAGTGTTTGGGTCTTAGTCTTTTTATTAGGTTTGATTTTATATTTTTAACTTCGTCTTCTTTATGTCTATACTGTATGTAATTTTTTTTTCTGTACTTATTTTGTTTTATCCATTGTAAATTCGACCTGCGAAATAATAAATGAAATGAAATGAAATCAAATCAAATTTTTGAAAGGCATGTACAGCACAACAACATTACACAAATTTTTTTGGCCTAATAAAAGACTGCATGATGTATGCAGTAGGCCTTAGTTAAATAAATCTTTGGCAAGTGTTGATCCAATTCAATCAAGCAAATTTATGGCATAGCCTGCCCTGATCATGCTGATCAGACAAACTAAAAAAAAAGTACGTATCTTTTTGAGTGAAAAACAGCAGGCTGGTCTACATGTAGGCTGCAACTCATTTCTGTGATCGACCAGCGATGATCAAGACAGAACTTTTTTGTTTTTATAGGTGACTGCATGATGAAGATGCACGTTGCGTACATGTACATGCATGCAGACCCATGCATTAATACGTATAAAACCGACACCGTGCAAAGCGCTGTGGATATGTTGATTTTCAGATTTTTTTGGCATAGGCTAGTGACATCTCTGATAAGTAAAATACATGTACAGCCAAACTCAAACCAACGCCAGAACCCAACACTGAGCGCCCATTCTGTGTGCCACCCTCCTTTATAATCTGAATTATGACCTTAAATGTTTTAGTGACCCAAATCCAAGTGGCCTGTCCAGGTTCTTGGTCAAGGTGAGACAAAACGGGAAGCTTTTTCAGAAACGATGGTCCAAATGTTTTTTGCTCTTTGAATTCCTTTAAAAAATGGAGCAAATGTCTTTCAGAGGGCAACTTGCTCCTATCCCATTATCACTGTCAAGTCTTCATCTTTATCTAATAGAGTGTTTGGATTATTCCTGTCTCATTATTGCATGTTGAATCGATTCTTGCAAGAAAATTTGCATGTGAAGACATTTTTTGGGTTCAGAATATTTTTAATTTCCATTTTGACAACTTTCTCACTTTGGATTTCATTTTGGAATGTTCGGTTGGTACAAAATGTTTGCAACTTTAGACAGTTTTATGTAAGAAGTTCCACAATGTCTATTCATGTTGGACAGCCTAGCAAATTAAGGAAGATTGTTGCAAGAATGAGAAAAGCTTGTTTCAGATGTCTACATCTAGCAAATAAAGTTTAATTTTAATGGGGCTGGATGGTGAGTGAAAAGAAATCTGTGCATATCCCCATAGACGGAAGGATTTTACTATACCTGTGTGATGTCTGACCCTGCAGGTAAGTGTGACAGTCAAGCAGTCCTCTGGCAGTGATTTCAGTTTGGAGTTGGACCTGGCCCACAAGATCATCCCCGCCAAGTGCACCACCAAGATCATGTCGGTGAAGGTTGGTCACTGTGTTTTTGTCATGTTTTCTCAGCCTCCTTGCTGCGATGATTATGCACATGTTGTGGGCTCTCTATAAAGTTTTGATGACCGTCTTCACTTTTTAGCACAAAAGTAAACAGTGAAATCATAAAAAAAGGATTTGTCCAGCAACAGCGCTGGACCCTCAGTTGTTGATGTTGGCCAGAATTTGACATGTGAACGATTTGCCACCTATAAACAGATTGAGCTGAAATTGGCCAAGGAGGAAAGCTTGATGTGGAGCAAGCTGGAAGGAGAGGATACCCTGGCCACCAAAACAACTGTAGACCAAGGTGAACTTTGCTGAGTTTGGAATCAAGCAGCGGATGCAATCGGGCCAGTTTGACTGAAGGGTGCAGCCCTCAAAAACTTCCTCATTCCTGCTTGATGTGGCTTTTTATATTAAAGCTGAGGCTTTTCATGAATGTTCATATTAGCTTTTCAAAGTGTAACTTTAAGACATTTTTCTCAAATCAGATCCTGAAAACTGGTAAACCTCTTAAATGTCTGTGTCCAGTTGTTGCACTTTCTAAGAAACTTTTAAATTTTGCACTCATTATGAAACTAATAATTAAATATTGCCTGTTCTAAAATACATGTAGCAAAGGATTTAATTAGAGTCCTTAATTTTTTGCATTGTTGTTGAGCAATATGTATATGTATGAGGATGTACATGTATGACTGATAATTAAATAATTAAGATGTGGACGGGAAATGGCAGTAGGAGGAAAGTTATATGAAAAATCTCAGGATGTTTTTTAATAAATCTGTGCTTGCCAACCTTTAAACGGTCAGACAATAATTGTCCTTTGACGCCATTTTTTTTTATATTCACAGATGTCAAAGACACTGTGCACAAGTACCCTACATCTAGCCACGTGACTCGGAACTGGGACAAGATCGGCCGAGAGGCAGAGGAAGAGGAGAAGGAGTCGGCTGAGGGGGAGGCTGCCCTCAACCAGCTCTTCCAGAAGATCTACTCGGATGCCTCAGATGACGTCAAGAAGGCCATGAACAAGTCATTTGTGAGCAGCTTTTCTGTTGGTTTTTCTCTGCCCTATTAATTTTGGCATCTTGGCAGTAGTGGCAGAAAGTCACAGCAATGCGGAATTGGCCAACAGTGGAGCTGCAGATGGGGGCCTTGGTCCCTTTAACAGTGGGAGCCTTGTTCCCTTTAACAAGTTGTTCTAGGTGGTTTAGCTCCATTCCTATTCCATGTGCAAGCCACTAGAACCATGTATTAATTCTAATAAAAATAAATAGAATGTATTACATCTTCATTTTCAAGAAGCCACATTGAAAACCACTCCCACTTCCCACACAATTTATTTCTTACAGTCTTTTTACATTTTCTCCACAGACTGAATCCGGTGGCACCGTCCTGAGCACCAACTGGCAGGAGATTGGTGCCAAGAAAACAGACATTAAACCACCAGATGGAATGGAATACAAAAAATGGGACACCTAACAGTCATTGGCCAGTGTAAATAGTAGAAAGGCAACATGTTGAAGAAGTGGCACTGTTAAACTCTCGTATCTAGACCAAAGAGGCGAAACCTTCCGGTCAACTGGTCACAACTAAATGTCTAGGTAAAAAAACAAGGCTGAACTTCTGCCGAGTCAAACTGGTCAAAACCTTCCTGTCAAACCTCCTTCTTGTCAAGGTTAAAGCAAGGCCAAATCGCTGCAGTCTCAGTCAAACTGGTCAAAACTTTCCTGTCGAGGTCAAAAATACGGTCAAACCTCTATGATCTGAGTCAAACTGGTCAAAACTCTCCTTTACAAGTCAAAGCAAGATCAAAACTGTGGAAAAAAACATAGGAAGCCAGTTGCTCCTCCTCCCAAGAATTGAATCATTTTGCTGGAAGGAACCAAACAGTGTTAGATTTTCATTGCATGGATATCATTTTAGCTTCATTTTACTTCATTTACTCGAGGAAATAGTTCTCCAATTATCCTGTAAATAGTGCAACTTTGTTCCATGTACAGTTTTCTAATTTCAGTTTGATTGAAATTTTAACGTGTAAATTAATTTGTAGAGGGGTACAATTCTGGAGGAAAGGGTACTTGTGACCTCCACATTGAGGAAACAATTTGATGAGAGAAGACCTCTTCACAACTCTTCCTGGATCCCACCATGGACTTAACCAGAGCCAGAATAAGAACCAAGGAAGACAGATGAAGTGCCGAAAATAGAGGATTCCTCAACAAACAAATCAATGTATTCTTCCTCAACAAACCAAATCAATTTATTCTCAAAGTGAATCCACTTCTTCATACCGATAAGTTATTTTTTCAAGGCTGAATGCAAAAATTACAATTTGAAAAGTAATACATATGCACTTGCAGTTGTTTGTAATTACATGAAGGGAAAGGTGGATGCAGGTTGTAAAATTCACCCAGCTTTGCTTTGCCTATTTACTTTGATGAAAAAACGTACTAAATTTGTCCATGTGATGAATGTTCACTTGAATTGATTTTGGACTGGTGTGTTACAGTGAAATTGAAAACATTATGTCCTTTTTGTATAGACTTGTCTTTTCTGTCAGCCTAGTGACCCTCACTGTTGACCCTTCTGTGTCCATAATGAACCGTTTCAAATGTGCAAGAAGTCTTCTAGTAAGATGAATGTTCAAAATTCCATAAACTGTCCTCACATTTTGTATTTCTTGCAACAATAAACTTTTTAAAAATGCTTTATGAAATATTGCTTTTATTTCTCGGAACAGACACTATTCTGATGGTGGTATTGGATGGAGAAATGTTAAAGAAATGGTATGAACAAAACTACATGAGTGGCCAGTAATGTAAACAATGGGGTCCATCTACATCTATATAGAACTGGGAAAAATTGCCGAGGATTCCAGTCGTGATTTTTGACCGTCAGCGTTCAATTTACACAGAAACACGCCTTCGAAGTCTCCTAGAAATGTGTACTGAAAGTTGCCGTAAGAAAGATGCATGTTCAAAGGCACCTGCCACTGCGGACTTTGAACATTTCCTGAATTGCCTTTGTCCATCAAGTGACGTCTTGTGAAAAAAACCTATATACATGAACTGTATGTGAATAATATACCACCCAGTGCTATGTTTGCACTGCACAGTCTGTAATTTTTTAGATGTTGGCATCTGATGTCCACAAATTACAATCATTTCAAGCCTTTGTTCGACATCAACATGGCATTGGCTACAGGTCAAGCTTGAAACGTCAAGAAAAACTTCAGGGAGCAGTTCCATGTTTTACAGTACGACTGAGACACACTAGCAACTCCATCCAACACAGCTCACCTGTTCATATCTAGGCCTAATTGCATCCATTTTGGTGGTACCGTGGGGTCCTTGTATCAACTTGTGACATACAAAACCTGTCCACTTGGACTGTGGCGTCTGCTGCATTTCAAGTCTGGAAACACTCCTGAGGCATTCTGTTCATGGTGGCATTCTTTGGCAAAGCTCTGCCTCCAACTGATTGCCAAGAGTTCTGGCACCTAGCCATGATTGCATCTGAGTTCATCCAAAACCAGCCTATCAATGTTCACTCCTGATATCTGAAGCAGTCACTGGCGATCTTCCAGACGCCGCCTTGTGTTGTCAACATGAAATTTTCCGTAAAAGTGAAAGTCTCCTTTGTCCCTTCAAACTTGACTCTTCCTCCAACAATGACCATTAGAGATGTCTGACCTTGTGTAACAACACCTGAAGAACAAAAAACAGGCAAAATAATATTTTGAAGTCTAATTACTGGGAACTGTTTATGTATACAGAGGTGAAATATGGATACAGACATTAAACACAAAATTGTATAATACTTGGTATTGGTTGGCAGTCAAGTGAGTCAATGGTGTGTTCGCTGGTTGGTAACTGATCCAGGAATTTCAGGATAGCTTCACAGCCTTGTAGTGGGTTACCATTCCACACCATGGTAGCTGAATCCATGTATAATTTATTCAGCATCTAGAAAAAAAACACATGTAACAATTGCCGGTAATATTTGCTGATTACTCATTCAGGAAAGAGCTCCTGTTTTAAAATTTGAACTTGCTTCATGTACTCTGACCTAGTTTAAAGTAGGCCTAGTGTTTGTAGAGGACAAACTTAAAATCTTTGATTATCACCACTTTTGAGAGTGAAAAATGCCGGCAATGCCCAGCAGCCTGGTCTTTTGTTCAGAGTACGGTCTTTTGTTACAGGGCCCTGTTTCCTTTGTCCGAGTTCGGAGACCCCGGCCATGCATATAAACCATACGGCTCCGATTTCGGAGTCCCCGGCAGGAAGTGGTTAATCAAAAATGAGAAGAAAAGACCATCAGCCATGTAAGGCTATATGTATCATAAAAATGTAAAGAGCTACATGTGTACTGTAGCGTAGTCTGGTTAGTCTGGATTTCTGTTCCCCCTAGGACTACAGGTTCATCATATTACACACCCACGTTTGGGGAAGGGGGTCCACTCATTCTAGAGGTAGATTTCTGAACCCTTGTCTAAAGAAGAAGAGTAAAAACAGGCTACTTACGTTCCTTCTCTTATCAAATTTTTCATAGTACAGCTTATGGAATTCTTTACCAGCAAGCACAGCTTGTTCAAGCTGCAATTTGAGATCCTACAATGAAAAGACAAAAAAAAAAGGTCTTAGCCTATAAATACAATAGCCTAGGCTTAATCGTACTCTCAGTTACTACAAGTACAAACCCCCTAAAAATACACGACTGGGATATGTTCCAAGTACGGACAACACTGATTTTCCCTTAAAATCTTGTAACAGCCATCAGAAAGTGACAAGGTCCTAAAAATTTAGCTAAGAAAACTCATTTACAACATTTCCTTAGAATACACAAAGGCCATGAGAATAGAAGTTGTAGATTTGCATCCACAGCCTACATGTCCTGATGCCACTGCCCCCAAAAACCCTTTTTTACAAAGGTTTTATAATTTGTAAGAGGACACAAAATCTCAAAAGATGTGGATGGCTTTCGTATGTCCAGATGTCTGCTTGAGCTATGGCCAACCCACGTCAGATTGGCTCGCACCTTTATTTTGTACAGTATACTACAGGTCATTTTATTATAATGATCCCTATTTGACCTGATCCTGCTGGGGGTGTAGCTCATCCTCAGCAAGGCTTTTGCCTTGGTTGTTGTTTGTCAGTATTAAACTTAACTGGAAGTCTGTAATAATAAACGAATGAATAATGAAAAAGGGAACAAAATTCCTCCTGTGTCTTTTTGAAATTGTTAGGATGCAAATCATATCTTCTATTCTCATGGACTTAGGATATTCAGACAAGTCTGTGTTCTTATTCCTCCATCATGTGACCATGGTCTCATTTTGTACACAGTCACAGGGGTATCAAGTTGTTCGTTTATTATTTAGAACTCTTTCCCTGTACAACATGACTTTTAACGTACTCAATCATTTCGTCTAGCCCGTGCTATTGGGGATTGTAAATTTGGGGACCCTGTTCCTATACGATAATAGAAAAGAGAGCTACATTTTAACTTTTGAATTCATCTTCATGACCACTGGCACTGTGACATCATTCATGCTAACTGGAGGGTTGTCAAAAAAGGGCAGGTTTTTAGGTTTGAGGGAAATTGTTTCATAAACACATGACACGTGGTGAATTCAAATTCGTATGGCTAGTTAATCTGTGATAAAGTCACATTTTCTCACAAATTACAAATTTCCAAAAAATTAGCCCAGCGTCAGTCAGCACGATAAAACTTAAGTTATGACTCAGTGACAGGGACAATGCATGAGGGAGGAAAACAGTGAGTGGGTGAGCGTTGCTCAAGTTTTTCTGGGGGGGGGGGACTTAACCAGTTTTGCAAGATTAAAATGAAAAAAAAAACTGGGTCCCCAAGTGTACAATCTTTCGTGCTAAGGAGTTATAACGATTAGTCAAGACTAAACAACATGCCAGCGGTGTCAATACATTGTTAATGTTGGACTCCGTGTTTTCTTACCGCGCTCGACATCTTGGCCACTTCGAACTGAAAGCGCGCCATCCAGTGACCAAAATTTTAACCCACATGTAAGATGACCCTGATGGGACAAAGTTCATTTTACATTGTGGCGTTTCTCTCACAATACTCTATTTTCTTAGAAAATGAAATACATTGGAAGAATCCTTTCCCCCTAAAATAGCATTTTTATTGCAATAAAAATTCAAAATTTCTTGCATACTCTGACAGGTAAAAAGCGATGTGATAAATGCGTTTCGTTTGCAAATGTCTTTTTAGGGCTGTTGCGCCCCAACTACAGCATCAGTCCCAACTATAGTTGGGCCCGTCCCAACTAGAGTACTACATTTGGCCCGGCCCAACTACAGCAGAGAGGTCCTGTGTGCATGATGTGCCCGGCATGTGCCAAAGTCATATTGTTTACAAATGTCATGTCATTGGTCATAGGTGTAAGTGCCACAATTTTGATGAATTGTGTCCAGCGTGAGACACATTGACTTGGATGATGTTGAGACATTTCCCACAGACATTGGTCAACAACAGTTGGGCCAGCCCAACAGCAGCACTACAGTTGGGACTGTTCCAACTATAGTTGGGACTTATGCTATAGTTGGGTCGTAACAGGGCCATCAATCAGACAATGTTCCCTGCGTTTAATTTTGGTTAGACAGAATTTGC
The DNA here is from genome assembly GCF_001949145.1 of Acanthaster planci. Next base: position 108,882 of record NW_019091600.1, on the reverse strand, counting down.
TTGCGCACGTGCGCGGATCGCGGTGAATTTTCACTTATCTTCAAGTTTATCACTTTTTTAGAAGGCTTTTACTGGCACATGATCATAACTTGGGTAGGTAAAAGTTTGAAATACTCTTTGAAAGCTAGAGGAGTTGGAAATTGTAAACGAAATCCAGTAATTACAGGCAGGATCTCGTCGATTGTTTTCCCATTACCACGAACCACTGAGGTAGAAAGCACGAACAGATGCGTACAATGAATGCTGGTACACTGGTAGTGGCTTGGCTTGTAAAACGTAACCAACTCCGACGCCAACTATTGTTACACCTACGAATCACTAGAATTTAAAGTGAAATATTTTGCAACTTAAAAGAGAATATAGCTGGAAATAACCAACACTATACAAGACTTTACATGACTTCTGGAGATGAAGATACACAATATGGTAATCTTCCCATGTCATGAACCTAGAGTGCTGGATATTTCTAGCAGTGTTGGGTCCAGCTTCAATCAGCTTTTAATAGTAAAACAGTTGCAAAGCATTGTGATTTTTGGTGCCAAAAAATCAGCGGTGTGTAGGCCTACCGGGAATCGGACCCAGTGGTTGCAACTGCTAAGTAGCTTGCAATCCACACTGAGACCTACATACCCAAGCTAGTGATATTCTGTCACTGAATTTAGCATATAGCAGTTTTGGGTAAGTTAGGCCTACGATGGCTGTGTTGGTGCTGTGTGCTAGTGAAGTGAATAAGTAATTGAAGTCAGTAATCACTAGGAAATATTGCCTTGACCTGGGTCAAATATTACATACAGTGTGACAGTTCATGGAGAAGCATCTTGTGACTTGAATTCAGTTTGAAGATCTTGTGTATCTTATATTGCGATCGTCTTCTGTGGTCTTAAGACGTCTTGGCCACAGTAGTGATTATTGTCCTGAACTTTATATGTAGCTGCTTGCATTTAACTAAACTATGTTGTCGTAATATTACACAATTCATGCTTTTTTTTTCGTTTATTCACAAGTGTACTGACTGATACACATCCTTCAAATCACATTTATCATTCAAATTACATTTATCATCCTTATACATGTATGCACCATTTTCTTCATTTAAAGCATTTCGTGTTGTGCCTTTCTTTTCAACAGATGGAAGTTGTTCTGAAAAGCATCTATCGAAATTTGTTCCTTGTGCTGGCAAGACAAATTTTGAAGCTGATCAACAGGTAAGCTAGTGTGTACACAGCTGAGCCAGTTGACTCACTCAGAAACTTGCTTGGCCTAATGGCTTTACTGCTGAAGCAGCCTGACTGTTTGGGCAAGTCTGCTGTTTGCAGTTGACTGTAAAGGCACGCCATGTAGATATGTTACGCCCTGTGTCAACTGCCCCAACTGAGTGGGTATGCCCAACTGTGGTTGACAAGAAACACTGCATGAGAAAAAGGGCATGGGAACGAAAAAGGCAAGCAATAAGTGACGTGAAGTTGTATTGAGGTTAAGATAGGAGAAAGGGAACACAGTCAGTTTAAAAAAAAAGACTAATTCCAAGATAAATGAACAACAGTGGGTAGAGAAGAGAGCAGAATCATTGAAATGTTACAATGTCAGTTGCAAACAAAACAACAATTCAGCCAACCCCAACCGTGGTGTAAAATCCCTTTTAAACATTGGTAAGAGTTCAGTTTTTGCAATTTTCTTCTACAGTGAAATCTCAATAAGTCGAAGCTCAGGGGAATGGACGAAAAGTTTGAGTTATCCGACGTTCGAGTTATCTAAAGTTACACGCTTCATTACATATGTAACCTTACTGGCTTACGGCAGCTGGCCTGCAAGTTGAGTTGAACACGAAGTGGATTTCAGGCTATCCCTACTGTGCAAGATTTCCTCAAACATCATCATTAAACATGTTTTCACGTGGTACATCAATAAACAATAAACCAATGAAGTTATGTACCTGTACCTGTGTCTACATCCTGAGAATTCATTCATTTGCTTTGCATGACTGGGCTGTTACCGCGTAACGCAGCGCACGGGCCAGTCGGTCAGGGTTTCCGTGCTGATTCACGTGATACATGTACAAAGAGCTTGAGGGCGCATCATTCGTGCCTGATTTAGGCTGCATCTGAATGTCTTGTCTAGAGCTAGGTCTTGGTATTCACTTCATTGGAAATGCATGGAGATGCGCAGACAATAGACATAGCCGTAGCTCTGGAAGCCTGTTTCGGACACGGCCTTATTTTACGGTTGCGGTTGATGCCCACCCAGTGCTTGTCGACGTGACAATAGCAGCCCGTGTGAACATGCTCGGCTCATCAAAGAAAAGTCGTGCTCGTGACAGTAATGACTCATAATGAAGGCAAGCGTTCTTTCATCACTTTTTATTCATCATTCTTCAGTTTTTTGTTTTAATTTGCCTGCCAAAACTTTGACATATGCGGCTTTAGTGGTATTCACGTTTCGAGTTATGGATAGTTTATTGTACATAAAGGCCTATTCTTTTGTCAGGAATACAGAAAGACGTCGAGGTAAACAGAGTTTTGACAGGCTTCGACTTACTGAGATTTTACTGTACTGTGGTCTTTTTATATTTAATTTTGCTGGATAACCAAAATTGGGCAGTTGTCACAGCTGGGGTATAATAGATAGACTGTCCATTGAGGTACATGTAACTCAACTGGCATTTTTTTTTGGGGGGGGTGCATTTTTATCACTGGATTTCACGATACTGATTGAAAAATACCTGGGAATGTCATTGAAATAAAAATGGAATCTTTGCATTGAGGAATCTACTTTGTCTGACATGCACACCATTAGAAATATTTTGCTAGCTTGAAAACTGCTGGGCATAAGCATAGGATGTGTGGGCTTACTCCATCCCTGCACAGTTGGTTGATTTTGTTACACTATAGGTCATAAGAGGGAAATAAAGTTGGATAGTGTGATAGCGCGGCGCAATCTTGCTGATCAACCCAGTACAACTTTCCAAGCCGAAAATATTGACCAATCTAATTTTGATTTTTGGAATCAAAGGCAATAAACTTAAATCACAAAGGATTCACATAATCAAGGTGTCACAGCAGCAAAATTGTTTTGATGGTTGAGTTGTCATATGTCACAGTGAACAAAGAGTATGGGTGGATGCACTTTCAGAATACATGTACATACATGTACTTGTATGCTGTAGAGAAGGTGCAAACAAACTTGGTAGTGTTACAGTCACAGTATTGGGCTGATTACCTGCTGCAAGTAGGAGAATGTATGCACCTTGATGCCTGGACTGGACTTGATATCATGCTTTGTACCAGCTCAGGGAAAGAATTCATTGTCACTTTTTAAATGTGCCGCAGTCCTACCCATTGAGGTCATATTTCATTGATTTTTTCTTCTCAGTGTTATGGGAAGGACGACATCTCGAATCACCATGCTACATTCGAATATCCTGGACCAGTCCCCTGCCGGAAAGCTTACCAGCCAGCAACTACTGAAGCACTGCATTGATGCCCAGAATAACCAGCCTTCTTTGCTGAAGAGGAGTTTCCGGTCGCTCCTGGGCGACACTGTGGATAGAGCCGAGGGGAGGGACAACACATCCATTAGGATCATGCAGTGGAATGTGTTAGCTGATGGTAAGTTGGCTTGAAGTTTCTTCTTTGCCTTACAACCAAGGTGATGATATTTGAGAGATGCAATAGCTGTGTTGGTTGTACAAATCAAATGTGTCTTGGTTCAAAATCAAATTCCGTTTAAATTGTTTGAAGAAAAAAGTATGGTATAAAGAGAAATTTATGGTGTAAATTACATTTATATATTTAAGTTTTTGAAACCCCTCTCTCGTAATAATATATGCCATGTGTGACATTCCATATGAACAAAATAAAGTTATAATTCACACAGAACATTTATTGTTGTCAAAATGCATTTTTGTAGCTTTGTTACTGGTCTTGATGAACTGTAACATTAAATAAATGTGTTGTTAGACCAGATTAATGCAAGTAACAAAATGTGATATCATCGTCACTGACAAGAAGCAACATAAGGGCTGGTAAACAAGCAAGAAACTTGAACAGAAAGCCCCATCAGACAGAGGGCAGGTGTAAAAGAGGAACAGGCACAGACATGTCAGGAATTCTTCAAACTTCAACGGTAATGGTATGTCACCGTTTGAAAGTGGGACAGGAGCTGAGAAAAAGCCGTAGGCTGAATGCCTGGGACTCTGACTGAATGAAAGTTCTTACGTAGGTTGTGGGGAAAGTCACTTCACATGGGCCGGGTTCAGACATGCTCCATACCTGAACATATCTACAGGTACATTGGAAAGTTTCATGCTTCCAACGACGACAATACAGCGACACTACCTAGGCTCCCTTCCAAATCTGTAGATATTTAATACTGAGGAATACTCACTTGTCTTATCTAGCACTCAGCAAAGGAGCGGACAATTTCATCAAGTGCCCCAGGGAAGCCTTAGAGTGGGACACTAGGCGGGTCTCCTGCCTCCGAGAGATCTTGACCTACGACCCTGATGTTATCTGCCTCCAGGAAGTGGACCACTTCCACGACTTCTTCAAAGTACAGCTGGAGCGGGTGGGTTACAAGGGAGTCTTCAAAGCAAAGCCGGACTCCCCTTGCCTGGACTGCTTGAGCAACAATGGCCCGGACGGATGCGCTGTTTTCTACAAACTGGAGAAGTTTTCCCTGGTCAATAGTATGTGCCCTGTCTTAGAGGTGAAAGATGGGGGTAGCACATGGCCCACCAATCAGGTGGCAGTCCTGTTGCGGCTGAAGTGTAAGGCCGTTGAGGACCATCATGAGAAGGAGTTGGTTGTGGGCACCACTCACCTGAAAGCCAAGGCAAGCTGGCATCAACTGAGACATCTTCAAGGCTTGAACCTCCTTGAAGTCCTTCAGCAACAGGCTGGCGGCTGTCCACTGATTCTGAGTGGAGATTTCAACGCTGAGCCATCTGAGAATGTCTACAAAGCCTTTGAAGCCAGCAAGATGGGGCTAGACAGCGTTTACAAGAACCTCAGTGAAGATTGCAATTCTGAGCCTCCCTATACCACGTGGAAAATACGCCCCTCAGGGGAGGTGTGTCACACTATAGACTATATGTGGTACACTCAAAACCAGTTGTGTCCAGTGAAGATTTTGGAATTGCCCTTGGGAGAACATTTGGGGAAAGACAGACTCCCATCACACACGTATCCCTCAGATCATTTGTCGCTTGTTGCAGATTTTGCATTCAAATCGTAGTGGGGTACTCTCAGTATGATTTCTCCACCTCCTGCATTTTTTTTATTTGCGAATGTAAAATATACAGGCAAATTGTGTTAGATGTCTTTCAGAATTTGAGGAACGGCTGCACAGGCATTTGGCAGCTGTCTTGAGCGAGAAAAGCCAAGAACACTCTCGTTGACATTTTACGGGTGTAGATTTCTTTCTGTCATAAGTAAGGTTTGATTTGAAACTATGCATGGTGGAAAACATCTCTCAGTATTTCTACCACGTCTTTGTAAGCAATTAATGCATTTTATTTTGTGTACATTTAAGTGAAACCTGACCACAGGGGTTTCACATTTGCTGTGTGCACCATTTATGAGAATCAAACAATGCAACAGGTATTTATCTGGTCGCAGATTAATGCAAGATTTACCAGGCTCAGGTCCTCCAGTACATTAATGGCCTTCCATAAATACCAATCACTTTTTTGAAATATTAAAATTTTTAATTTATCCTTTAAAATTCCACTCTTGGAAAAGGTAACAAAGCATTTTCTTTTAACCCAGGGCATTACAAAATCTTTATCTGCCTGTCTCTGTGGCTGATTTGTGCTCTAAGAAATAGTTGCTATGTATAGACTTCAATTTGAGCACAACTACCTCAGATGGAAAATTTACATTAGGATGTAGAAATCCAGATTCATAAAGCTTTATGACGAAAATGATGCTGTTGGAAGGTTCAGAAATTTAAAAGACGCTATACCCTGCAATAGCATACAATAATAGTTGTAAAAATTTGCATACACTGTAAAAAAAAGTTGAGAAGAGAAAAATCAAATTTTATCTTGATGTTTGCAAATTTAAAAAGATACATTAACCCTACTTACTGTACACAAGAAATAGCTGTGAAAACTGTAAACTGAAAGAGAAATGTTCAAGAGAAAAAAGGAATTTCTGTTTTACACATTTATCAAATGTAGGAAATCTTAAGAATTTAGTTAAAAGCAATACAGGATACATGTTAAAAATGATGCACCTGAGTGCTCCTAATGTTTGTGAGGGGATAGAATCGTTCAATAACACAATATTCCTAAATATTTTACTTTGGATTTGGTGTGTTTTTATAACACAGAAGCAAGAACATGTTTGAGTAAAATTTTGACATAAATATATAAAATTAAGCTAGGAGATACAATAGGTATTTCCCAGTGGTGTAATCAATTATATAGGAATTGTTTAATCAAATATCATTTAACCACCATTACAAATTAATAACTGTTAAATCAAATGTCAGTTAATCAGAATTACAAAAATGATACTTAGACACACACCTGGCAGAATGACCTCAGCAGTTGTTTAACAGGTATCAGGAAAAATCCCTTTTCTACTGGAATGCCAAGTTAAAGTAAGAGATGTCAAAAAGACCAATGGCCTACATGTATGTACAGAAATAGCAACTGAAAAAGTGTTAGCCAATTAGTCTGTGAATCACATTGACGTGATCGCACATAGTACAGTGATACCACTGTGCATGTAGTACCATCTTAACTCTCTTGTTATTATTTATGAACATGTACTCTTGTACTTCTGAACAGAAACATAGTTTTAATAATTTTTGTTTTGAACATATCACTACTGCATTTTGTACTTTGAAATGAGCTTTTATGCCAAGTGTTACAAAGGACTGGTGTACTGTTGTAATCAGGGGTGTGCGAATTCAGCTTTTTAGCTGATTTCAGCATTTTGTGTAGATGCTGATCCTGGATTTCAGCTTTTTTGTACACCTGGTCTGTACAAAAGTATGGGAAATTTTTACATTTCAGCATTTTGCTAGCAGTTTTCAGCTTTAGTTTCAAGCGGCCACTCACACCCCTGTGTATTAAATGTTTTGATGAAGTCAGTACATTCACTTTCTTCGTGTAAGTTCTACGTCAAAAGCTGTCATTCTCCCACCTTAATGTGATATTACTGTAACCACAGTGCCAAAGGAAGACATTGTGCAATAAATGTCACTACATGTATATTGACTTCATTGATCTTGTCAGTTATTCTACATGCCCCATACTGTAGCAGTTGCATTCTCACCCCAATTGATGTAATTTACCATACTGTAACCTCAGTGCCAAAGGGAGACATTGTGCAATAGATGTTTGTGCTAATTTGCAACAACTGAAGACAACTCCTTTTCAATTTTGATTCAACTTTTGGTTGGTTTGCTTTCTGTTTGTTTTCCTTTATTTGTAACAAATTTGCACCCAAAGCAGTGACTTATTAAATGTAACTGTACCTGCAAGATTTGTATATTCATACCCAGTGGGCCATATTGGCTACATTGTGAAAGATGAGCCAGACACTAATGGGACAGGTAAACATTTTGTATCAATAATTGAGCAATTTATGCATATCACCATAAACAAGGCCTGCCTATTTCACATTACAAAATTGTAAATTCAATTACAGTTATTGGTTTCCATGAAAGGCCTCGTCATCAAAAAACTTTTTCAAGGGGAAAAAACTACATCTTTCTTTACGCATCATCATCCACTTGTATTTTTCCACGACTGTAGTATTGAAGACGAGTGCAAAAATTGATGCATTCTATTTGTAAATTATGGTTTAAGAAGTAAAACCTTCAGTGCAATTACACTTCATGTCATTATAATGTTTGGGTGGTATTGAGAAACTAAGGCATATCACAGGTGGTTGTAAAGTACACCCAGAATGTAATCAGTTTACAGTTCTGAAAAATATACCATGTATATCCACGATTTACTTTCAACAATCTATGTTATACTGTACCCATCCCTCTCCCCTCCCTAAAAAGGGCAAATATTTGTTTTTGAAATAAAATAAGATGACATTTCTTTGGTAATGTGATTTCCTTCCTTTCCAAAGCATGCAAAAAGCCCCCAAACGTTGCCTCATTACTGAGAATAGCCTTGGTCAAGGCGTTCGTCATTCGTCACATCGCAGCACGCACCAGCCACTCAAAATCAAGGCGAAGAGCAACTTCCCACGGTCTAAGAAATATGTGTAAAGAAATTCTTAATGTCATCCCCTGCCCTCCCTCCCCTATTTTTATTCTGCACTTGACAATGGGGAAATGTTTTATTCAAACACTCTGCTGAGTGCCTCCTGCTATGGACTATAAAATGTGTGTACAGTTGCAAATATAGAGTGTACATGTTCATGTGTACAGTGATCTACGAGTTCATCCCATTGTTGTTACTTCTTCCCTGGTACTTTGCTCCCTGTTTCCTTGAAATAAACCAGCTTTGTTAAGCCCATCCATACTGGTCTACACTAAAAACTCGCCAAATGTCCAGTGACACTCAACAGTACTGTTATTTTTGACGTGTCAAAGGATCGGCATAAACTAGATTATTCGGAGTACAAGTGTGACATTCTGCAAAAGCCAAAGAAAAAGCAATAGGAATCCTCAACATTTTGAAATTTACAGAGTGTCCATTTTCATCATACCAAACTGAGAGCCGAGTTTTTCAATCTAATTCAGGAACTGGTGAAAGCTCATTGCATTATGGTGTCAGTAAAGAACCATTCCTCCAAAATAAATGCCTCTGAAGAATGCCAGTTACAACTGAACTACATTTCAACATTCCTGTTTTATTCACAGAATAACTCCTTCAAATCACATTATCCAAGTCCACCATTTATTTTAAAACCTTGTGAATTTAAACCAAAAATAGATCTACATGTAATATGGTCTTTCATTGGGTAGTCAACATTTATAGAAGCCTGAGAATCGGCACTTTTGCTTTTTCACTGATGGTATCATGTTGGTGGTATATGATCCAACGATAATCAACAACTTCCCATGATCCTTGCTGGGCATGTGCCTGAATTGCGCCCTCTAACTTGTCACTCCACTCCTCCGCTACCTTGGTGCTCATTGTGAACATGATGTGACCACCTTAGGGAGTGAATCAAAGATACACATTTGTTAATTAGTCGGTCGATGCAAGCTTTAGCCAGGCCCTTCATGATGACCGGGTGAACTATAAGTGTACTCTGATATTCGCAGATACGAGTCCCTAAAATCCTGTCTCATCTCTCCTGAAGAAATGATGTCAACTTTCTACTCTGTACCTGGTTTTGTAATTCGAATGAGCTCCGGGAAGCACGCATCAGTCACATGACCAGGAATACCAAAAGCTCCACTCATGACGACGACATCATAGTGATCTGATTAAAAAAAGTACACTGAGCACATAAAAAGAAAGCACATAAAAAGAAATCACGCCAAAGTTTGTCTGTTTTTTTATTAGAATGTCATACAGCCTAAAACTTCATTGTTTTGCGACTAATACTGGTACAGTTGCTGGATATGATTCGATGAAGTGTTCGTATTGAAACGTACTATAGACGTGTATCTGCCTGTTTATTAATCGGCTAGTTTTCTATACCATACCATCCGGAATTTTCGTCTGGTGGTCATCTAGTGTGTCGCATATGTACTCAGTGTAGCACTGATGTTCCTTACTCTTGTCCAAGGAAACTTGAGAAGGTTCCAGGGCATCAATGTGAATGAAGCCACGCCTCTTGAGCTGAAAGCAAAGAACAAAACATGTCAAGACTAATTGTTCATTGTTGTTTTCTTACTTTCAGCCTATTTGTATTGTTTCATGTTGTTTCCTGTGGACACCAAAGCTCTTCCCCTAAGAAAAGGGGAGGGGAAATAGTCAACTGATTTACTGAAGCATGTATGAATGGTGCTCCTTTTTTATGGCATGGCATATGGACCATGTTGACTTTGACCCTGATCTGAGGTCACATGAATATGTACTGTTCTACCGGTGGCTCCACATGTTGAACTGACAATGTTGACAATTTTTAGGGTATCCAAATCACCGATGGTGGAACTGGGAGGGTGTAAAGGTAGCTATTTTCCTCAACTTTTCCCAAGCCATTGGAGGTACTAAAACATTTACCTCCCCCCACTAACAAATATTGTATCTGCCCCTGTTCAGGCTTTCCCTCTCCCCTCCACTTTGAACACCGTTCCACTGGTCCACTTAGCCAAATGGAAGTCCTACCAATTCAGACTATCTAACCTCTTCTCCAACCATTCCTATTCCAGACGCTGCATCCAGGATCTTGGCCGATTTATCTCTTATGACGTCAGACACAAGGGCAGCCAGATTGGCAGGACCACAGTAACCCACACTGAGATTTTGCTGACAAGGAGAAAGTATAATACGATCCTTGACAGGCCTTCAGCTGGCAGAAAGTGACAAGCTAGGTGAGGAAAACGAATCTCGTAAAGACCGTTTAACTTTTTCTTTAAGTCTCCCCGGGGCTTTTCAGGGAACCAATCAGTGATCAAAATGCTTGAAACCATATGCACTACATAGAGAATTCGGCTATTAAGTGTGGTGATCAAGCACACTTGTAGACCGTGTTCGAGGGAGACCAAATTTCAGGCGTATTCCTGAACGTACTGACCCTTAATGGGATGGTACTGGGTGATTTTGGGTTTTGCAATGAAATTATAGAAGAGAGTCTGGTTCTTTAAATTTAACATTTCCAAATGAACTATTTTTGGGAATCTGACTGATATTGGGTCCCCCACAAATATGATCTGTTAGATATGCAACGCCGTGATACCACAGACACAAAACTACCATTTTTTCAAAGATTTTTACATGAAACGGCCACACCCATATTTCTACAAGATTCCCAAGAAGTAAGGCATCCTCTATGATAATAGTGAGCCCACACTAGGCTTATTGTCTGTCCTACGTACGGTAGGGCCTAGAAACATTGTAAACATATTTGTCAGTAAACCTGTTCAATCTTTGAGCATCATGGGATTGGATGACAAAGAAACTGCTTAGGATTCAGACCCTTTATCAAACCAATCTCAACGGTTATACAGTGTAGAGTTGATGATTTGGAATGAAGTTATTCACAAAAATAAAATTCTAATGCTCATAAAAAAAGGAAATCAGGGGAATGCCTGGCATGACCACAAATTTCCGTCTTCGACCAAGATCTTGAATTTCAAGCTAGGCCGTACATTATTAATAGTACATACAGGGAGAGCTGATGTGATGAGCATTTTTTTTATGAATTGATTGTTCACTGGTTCACTTCCCCATACTTTTTAGGGCCTGTGTTCATGCACAAAATTCATAGCTTGCTCGTTATAGAATCGCTTGATGCAAGAATGTCGAAAAAAGTTCTAGCCTACCTCCTTGTAGTGATCTGCCCATTCATCATAAACTTGAACCAGTTTCTCCCCACCTGAAGGATGGGCGTAGATTTGGCTCCGAAAGTGGTGAAAACCTTCGACACTTTGCTCTGACTCGTTCATTTGTAACGCAAGACTAGACAGATTCTCAGTTATCAATATCCATTCACCCTTGATCGCCAGGGAGTAAGCCTGATTGCAGAATACCCCGCCACACAACTGTGTGCAAGAACACTGTGTTCAACAACAGACGTGACAGTGTTGATAAAATTTTATTCTCCCCAACGACTCTTATTAGTAATACGCACACCTTGACTTGACTACACGTCTGACCATAATGTCTGTGGTCACTGCAATGGTAAATCAGAGCGCCCTCTACATCGCTGTCTCGCAGCTTGTGTTTTTTTTTATCGAGAACTAGCATGCGATGCTTGACGTCTATGGTTAAGTTGGAGCCGCACGTGTGACCCAGTGACATCACGTAAATAACATACATGGTTTTACTTTGACAAAGGCGGGGTGGTCCAAAAGTGGACATGTTGAAATTTGAAAGGAAAGTTTTCTCCCTATACTTTGAAATGGAATGGTCTTAGGAAGATTGGCATTACCCGTAGCCCCCAAAAAATAATGTGGACGAAAGTTGTAAAGCGGCTACCGGAGTGACGGTCCCTTGTAGTACCGCAAACTTGCGGAGCCAGCCCATTTTATTGACCCGCCGTCGGTTGACGGGCATCAGGCGTCATTTGGACATTCCCCTGCTGTGAATGTGATAGGCCTTTTTCATGCAACAATTTAGCTGATTTTGTGAAAATGATCGGGCCTTTTCAAGTCAAGGATGTGAATTTTATGGGATGTATTGAGGGGAGGATTATTTTAAAGGAAATTATTGAAAAATAATATGTCCAATATGGACGAAAATTGTGAACTAATTATGGTGGAATTTACTCGGAGTGCCAAAAATGAGCAACCAATTTTTTATTAAGATATAAGATTTATTATATAATCCACCATCCATGCATTTCACAGTACATGTATCCGATGACTGCTCTGGGCTGTCACTTGCAAGTTTGTGTTTTCATAGCGTTTATATCTCTTCACATTGTCACTTTGAATCACTTGTCTTCATATTAATGACCCAGTCCTCCACTGTAACTGCCCACTCGTATTTGATGACCTGAACAAAGATTTGAATGGTTAAATGGAGAAAAGAAATGATTTGGAATTATTTTTGAACTTCCTAAAAGATCAGAACTTTTTGTATTTAATATAAAACTGAAAAGCGGAGAACAGTGACTAAACTTCAACATGAAGTGCGTGTTCATGCCCTAACATCTGTATCATGATAGTGTCAAAGCAACCCCCATCAGGGCCATATGGTGTCCAGCAACCACCCTCCCCTTTTCCGAATTTCAGAGCCGGGCAGTTCTGAGATTTAATTCATCTCCCATACCCTTGTCCTCATGCAGCGAAGATTCACGCCACTGGTCGGAATTGGTTAGAACAAACCAGTTCAGTTAAGAGCCTGAAAGCTGCCCTTCGGTGGTCATAATTATTTTGCGACCAATTGCTTCCTAAAAATCACCTTTGAAAAAGGCCTTTGTGAAATAATAAAGTGAAAAAATTGGCGGGTGGAGATATTTTTATCAGCGGTGCAAAGCGCAGTGATGTACTGTAATATTGTCGACTTTCTTTCTTTCTTCGGTCAAGTGCTCACAAAGAAATGCAGTATCTTCCAAATTCATTCATCTATTTCAGCCAGAATCTACGTTGGCCGAATTCTCATGTGTAGTGACTAGCATCTTTGACCAGTGGTTACCTTGTGGTCACTAGTGTTAATTTTCTTCAAAATTACAAAATGCTTCTTCCACAACCTTGGTCCAATTCTTGTGAAACTTGGTCAGTGGCATGTCTTGACAAAACCTCATAAAAGTTGTTCACGGAAGTTGGCCAGTGGTTATAAGTGGTCATTTTCTTTAAAATTACAATTTCCTTCTTCCACAAAATTGGTCCAATCATGGTATTGTCAAACTTGGTCAATGATATCTCTGGACCGTCACAAAATGTGTTCATAGTGGTCAGAAATGGTCATTTTCTTCAAAATAACAAATTGCTTCCCCCCAGTCCTGGTCCAGCTACTGTCAAAATTGATCATTTACAGCTTTGGAACAAGCCTCAGATTGGATGTTCATAGAATTTGGCCATTGGTCACCCACTACTGGCCAGTTTTGTTATATCTATCGGTATCTGCCACCTTCCTTTGCCGATTTCAGCCACATCTGGACATAATCTTCCTTGACAGGATTCCTGTTCCTAATTGACCAGTGTACAGGGTCAATGGTCACCTAGTGCTCACAAGTGGTTATTTGCGTTAAAAATACAAAATAACTTTTCTCACCCTAGTCATGACTCAGTCAATCTCAAATTAGGGCGATTACATCTTTGTAGGAAACACCATGCGGGTGGTTAACAGAATTTGGCCGATGGTCCTTTGAAGATGGTTTATTCAAGGTAGTTGATGGAAGATTCTGATGCTTCATAATTAAATTTTAGTGTGGGGTGCATCTTGTTCATGTCAGCGACAAGGTTTTGAAACTCAGGGTTCCGTTGTATATGACTAGTATATCGTCTCTGTAACGCCACCAGGTGAGGACGGTTGGGCACCTCCTCTGTTACTCTGTTTTTGAGGTAGTGCATTGTGATATCGCATATTTCTGGGCTCTATGTGGATCCCATTGAGCAACCGATTTTCTGGAGAAAGTGTTTGCTTCCGAATCGGAAACAACTGCGGCTGAGAATGAGCTCCAGGAATTTGTGGATGTAGTCGGTTTGTGGTTTTGTGATCGAGTATTTGTGGTTGGTGTTGTAAAGGCGTTACATACACATTGGATTGCTTCGTTTTGTCAAACGTTTGTGTACATGGAAAAAAATCTATGCTGGTAATTAGGCTGTTTTGTTGGAATTTTCTCCCTTCAAGTTTGTGTAGTATGTCTGATGTGTCTTGGACATACGTAGGTTGTGCGGTGGCTATGGGGAGAAGGAAGTAGTCGATGAACTCTGCTATTTTTGCTGTTCGGCTGGTGCAGCCGCTTATGATTGGTCGGCCCACAAATGGTTCTCCTGGTGGTGGAGGTTTGTGTATTTTCGAGAGAAAGTATATGGTTGGGCATTCACACTTTTATTTGTGTGGATGGAGGTAGTTTAGAGTATCATTGTCGATATGTTGGTTGTTTCTCATTTCTATTGGTAGATTATGAACCATTGCTATGGTTTGTGGGGTAATGTCGTGGTCCAGTTGTTTATAGTGATGGGACTCAAGATGGCTGTAGCCCAGATGTAGGTATAGAGTTGTAGGGGTAGGAGAAAACGGGACCAAAACGAAAACCCTCCTATAGGCCTACCTACCCGACCCCTTTTTTCAAAAATCAAAAACTCGAACCCGGCAACATTGAAAAACCCTCTTATACCCGACCCTTTTTCAAAAATTTAAAAAGTCGTTACATTTACACCCTTAAAACATCAGAAAACCACCCGGATTTTAAGGACAACATTCAATTTTGCCGTCCCCGGTTTTCGGATCACTAAACAGGGGTTTGGTAGGTATAGGAAGGTTTTCGTTTCTTTCCCGTTTTCTCCTACCCCTACTACTACCGTCACTAAAATGAATGATTATTTGACACCCACAGGAGCGTTTTTTTTAAAAATTGAATAATTATTTGACACTTGCAGGAGCGTTTTAAAAAATTGACTGATTATTTGACACCTGCAAGAGCGCTTTTAAAAAATTGAATGATTATTTGACACCCGCAGGAGTGGTTACAAAACGAAAGCGAAAAACGAATTATCGGTTAACCGAAAATTATGAAAAAATTTCCTAATGTTTCTCTAAAAGTCAAATGGATCCAACTTTTGCCACTAAATTTGTCGCGGAAAAACGGCGGATAAAAATGAAGAATTTTTTTGAATGGTATATAATGGAAGTTATAACTAAATAATGACATCGAATCAAAACTCCAAACCAAACGGATTACAATATAAGCATAATCTCCGCGGATATAATTTATGGGAAAAAAGTTCTTAATGAAATATATCATCGCCCATAATATCACTTTACCGCAACCACGGCAGCCTCTGTTACTGTACAAACGCAATGAATTGATACAAGTGGTGAAAAATTACTCAAAGCAGTTTCAAAATTTACCTCGTAAATTGATCGACGAGTTACTCAAATTGGCTGATGACAACAATTTACATCTGATTGCTACTGGACGGCCAGGTCAAATTTTAAAAAGGGTTTTAATCACCGCGATTTAAGATTTTATCAATCCGAAATTATTTCGAAAATTAGACGTACGCAACGTAAAGCGATTCCAAGGCAACTACCGAAATTGGGAATTAATTCCGCGGTTTTTTAATGACGATGCAGTTCAATTTTTCATTACGCACAAGAAAGATATTGAAAAATTGGCATTGAATGAATTGAAGGAAGTAGGGGCTTATTGTTTACAAACGGGTAGTAAAAGAAACGACTGGAACAGAAAGATTTTGTCACTGAGAAATCTACCTTTTTATCAAAAGTAGCAAATGTTAACCTGTTAAAAATGCATTAGAAGAGTAAAAACAGCAATTGGGCAATATGCGCTGCCTTGGGGTTATATTCAGACAAAGTCAAACGTGCAATCAAGAAAAATAAGGATTACAAAATACATCGAGAAAGAATAACGACATATAACACGAACGAATTAGATTTCACCGGGATAGATTTCCCCACTCCAAAGAATCAAATTCCCAAAACTGAATTGCAAAATAACCTATCGATTAATTTATACGGCTACGACCGAAACAAAGGCACGTTTCCTACTTTGTATTTATCTAAAAACTTTTCGACAGACAGACGTGTAGACCAACTACTATTCGACAATGGACACATACAACATTATTGCTAGATTAAAAAACATGTCGAGAGTCATTTCAAACGTAATCAATAATCACAACGGCCGAATTTATCGATGTCGAAAATGTCAATGTATTTTTCACAAAGGAGACCGCCTAGGAATAGACGTCCCGATTACTAAAGTCATTTTGTCGTGTGAATATAACATATTAAAATTTAAATTGAGAGACTACAAAAATAAACCGCCGTTTGTCATTTCTTCCGATTTTGAGTCGATCTTAGAACCGATGCCCTTAGAACCGATGCCGCTTACCGACGGCAACGCCGTTAAAACGCATCGACATATCGCTTCGGGGTATTTGTATTGCATCAAACGATGCGACGGCGTTTGCTCAAAACGGGTAACTTACAGAGGGCGCAACGCGGCAAAATCGTTCATTAATTTGCTGTTGGCAGACAAACAGGAAATTAACAAAATATTTGCAATCCCAAAAAGGATGGAATGGAATTTAGAATTATTCAAACAGCACGAAGCCAACGATACCTGTTGGATATGCGAGAAACCGATTTGGCCTACCCAGTATAACCGATGCCATTGCCCAAGGCCAAAGGAACCCAAAACGACGAGTAAGCGATTAACCAAACAGAAAACTCGCGCGGTTACTTCGAATACAAATGTATGAAATGCAAGAAACCGATTAATAAATTTCGCGATATTTGCCACGTTACCGGTAAGTATCGCGGTCCGGCGCATCATTTATGCATTTGCCAGTTATCCGTACCAAACGGAAATCCCGTGTTTTTACACAACTTGGAAAATTATGACGCACATTTGATAATGGAAGGTATATCGGCAAGTACACCCGACAAAACTGCATTGCATCCCTAAAAATTCGGAAAATACATTTCTTTTCGGTGGGCCAATTAAAATTTCTAGATTCGTTTAATATCTTGGGGACCTCGTCGGACGCATTAGTTAACGCCTGTCCGCTAACGGTGTTAAAATTACTTCGAAAGCAGTTTCCACAAAATACCGAATTGCTGTTACAAAAGGGCATTTACCCGTACAAATATATGGATTCGTTTGAAAAATTTATAGCTCGTTGAAAGGTGAAGATATATCACTAGAAGAATATCACCACGCGCAGGAAATTTTTAGCAAGTTCAATTGCAAAAATTTGGGCGGGGATCACAACATTTACGTTAAAACGGACGCGTTGTTACTCGCCTGCGTGTTTGAAAATTTCCGCCAAGTGTGCCGTAAAAATTACGGGTTGGACCTGGCCAATTATTATACGGAACCGACGCTAGCCCGGCACGCGTTACTGAAATATTCTCAAGTCGAGCTCGAGTTGCTATTAGACATTGACAAGCATTTATTTTTCGAGTGCGCTCGACGCGGCGGCATTTCGAGTGTTGGAGCTAGATGTTACGCCAAAACGAATAATAAATATCTGCCTGATTACGATCAGAGTAAGCTGTCGAGTTACATAATAGATTTGGACAAGAATAACTTATATGGCTGGGCAATGAGTCAGCCGTAACCGGTGGTAAAGTTAAATGGAAGAAAAACCTCAAACGGTACACCCACGATGAATGTTTAGAATTAGATCCATACGGGCCAACCGGTTACATATTTGAAGTTACGCTCGATTACCCACGCCATGCCGATATTGATCATAACTATGACGTGCTTTTAGAGATACAAAACGTACTTGGCGAAATGAGACACGAAACGTTTCACAACCGGGATAGATATGAATATTTATTTTTGCAGCGGGTGTATCACTGATCGCGCTGTTTGTGATTTTAAAATAATTTAATATACTTTAAATATAAAGTAGTCTATTATAAAACATGGCTTATCAGTATACAAAGAAATCAAACTCGAGTCGAAGGCTAAAAGTTCCTCGGGCTGTCAAGAGTGAACAACGCAAAGTCACCAGCACGCATAACCCCAGTACAATCACTGCCGGTCATACACTAAATGTCAAATTCCCCGCATTGGGGGTAGATGACGTGGTAGTGTCGGGTACCGCGAAATTGGCGTTTAAACTTGAGTTAGACGGGGCATCTGACGACAATCTAACAGTTTACAACAACCTGGAAGGGAACTTAATTTCGGAACTTAACATCACTTTACAGGGCAACAAAATTGTCAGTTACCGCGATGCAGGCTAAAAATATGACTTATTTCGGCTTGGAATGCGAAAACGTGGCAAAGTTGCATTTGGGAGCAGCAGATGCCAGTGCAGCGGCAAACGAAGGCAAAGACAAGGCCATCGCCGATGCGTAAAAGAACCGATACGCGATTGCGTTAGACGTACTGCTTATCAGTTGACATTTAATAATCACGACAAGGTGGTCAAAAATACAGACACGTCTGCAGAGTATTCGATTTCAGATTTAACGTTGGAATACGAAGTCGTAACTAATTGCGATTTGGCAGAAATTTTGCGGCAAAAGCACAAGGGGCTCGTTTATTATTTATTCGATCGGATTCACTCGTGGAAGAAACAGACCGTTTATAAATCGGACACGCTGTGGAACATTAGCATAGATCAGAAGATTAAGTGCCTGTAAGGGATTTTGATCTTGTTTAAAGATCCGTCAGTTCAAAATCCTCAACAATTTACAACCTGCAAATGTCCTCATGGGAGGCAGAAATACGATTGTACACTTTGTAGCGATGCAATAAAAATGCAATCAATAGGATAAAAACAATAATTTTTACAATGCCGATAAATTAAACCACTGAGACTTTCTACAAGAATTGATCGACGAGAGACTACAACGACTGTTTGGTTAAATTACAGTTCATTGAGCGCAAGGCTGACCAAGCCACGATTGAACGGTTAGACACGTCGATCGGCCACATAAAGTGGAATTGTGTACTTTGTTGCCTGAAATGTAATAACATGAAGAAATGCAATATGATTGACGAATCAACGATTTGTAAGTAATTAATAGGTAGTTATAATTTGTTTGAATTTGCTTTAACCGGGCTAATTGCAGCTCAGTTAAAGCAAATTTTTATTTTGTTTAATTAAATGATACCAATGACAGAATACCTTCAACTCGTTGTTCAATTAATTATCGCAATCAACTTGACGTTTTACACGGTTACAAGTATCAACGCCAACACCGACACCAGCACCGAGTCCGGTCAAGAGTTCAGTCCCGACTTTAACCAAAATTAAAAATCCTGAACGAGTCGAACAAGGTAAACAACTGGCAGAACATATCAAAGAGAATGAAACAACAACGGAAGCAGAAAAATCCGAAAGTAAAATCTATAAATCCATTTCAGAAAACAGAAATTGGATCATAGGCAGTTTAGTGATTGGAGGAATCACATTATTTTTGTTTTTGAAAAAGAAATCGCAGGTAAAAGTTCCACCAGTTTAACTTCTCAAACACCAATAGCTTCCGAGACAGAAATTTTGGACATGGAATAATTTGGAAATGTAATTTAGAAATCTGTATATAATAAATGAGTAACGCTAAATCGATAGATGTAAACAGAATTGCCAATATGGTATATCACGACGCAGTAGTTTCAGCAATTTCCATGGGATATGCCATGCTTAGTAATAAATTACTTAAAATTAAACCCGCCGGATCTAAATAAATTGTCGGTAGAAGACATGGTCAAATTGACTGCGCTGTCCTCAGGTGCATTGGCCACGCAGGGCTGGCTAGTGTCGCAGGGTGTCCCACCGACAAGCTTGCCCATGGGTTAAAAACTAGGTTTAAAAAGTAGGTTTGCAAATCGGTTTATTTTAAAGTAACCATGGCAGAAGGTGGATTTGATGACATTGAAATGGGTGGCTTGGAAAATCGAGAAGAACAACAAGCCGATTGAAAAGAACGACAAACCAATCGAGAAGGCCGACAAACCGAACAAGAATTAACGTGGGACGATAGCTTTGATCCAACCACTGATTTGGGTCTAACCGAAGAAACGACTTTTATTGAAGGCTCGGTTAGACCCAAAGAAGATGTCTTAGTCACAGGCGGAGTAATGTTTAGAACCAATCCTGTGGTAGATAATTTCTATAATTTTTTTCAAACGTGCAGGTCGATCGGATATCCTGATCAAATTATGAAAACTTTGAATATATAACAAAAACCGAAAGAGATAATACATTTCACAAATATGAGGGTTTGTATTGTCGGTTTTCACTGATCCGTATTACTTTCAGACACGTGAAACCCCAGAAAATTTGTGTCACTTTAGAAAATAGCATCTTGCGCTAAAAAATCTGAAAATGATAGCGGATCAAAATTTATTCGATACGAACTAGGCTTTGGGGATTACTCATAAAAGATGAGCAAAGCGCAAGCTGCGTTAGAAACAATTCAACTTGAAAATATCAAACTTCCTAGCGCAGCCGACGGAGTAAGCGATATCGTAGAGGAGCTTACAGAAAGTCGACAAGCGAAAACTGAAGGGCTAAACTATCGCGAGCTCATCGCCTTGGACGAATCATTACAAACGGTTAAAGGAGAACTGATTTTAACTAGGGTAAATTGGACATGGTGGACAAAAAAATTCAACAGGTCAAGAGTGAATGAGGAGAAGCGGCGTCAGCGGGTGAACGTGTGGAAATTCAACAACAGTTGGATAATTTACAAATCGAAAGACGTGGTCGGTTAGAAGTCATCAAAGTCATCAACAGAAACATTGATTGGATCCGCAGTCAGATCAATCGCATCAAAGAAACGATTACTGTGGTGATGTGACATTGCGCAAGAAAATTAGAACGTTGTTTCGTGAACAAGGCTTGACGATCGTCAGTATTTTAACAGCTTTTAGTTTAGCCATCAGTACGATAATTTCAAGCGTAGTTGCCGCTGTGAGAGCTGTGGGTATGTATGACGCTGGAACCAAAACCCGCGCTAGCCCAACACCAACACAACCGTCAAAAGGAGGTATAACCGATTGGATCAAACAACAATTGAAAAATTTGGCAAATGTTTTGAAGAATCTTGGTCTGAAAGCGCTTGCGGTATTGCCGGGAGTGATTGGTAGTATATTAGGTTGGATATTCAACGTGGCGTGTAAAGCGGTCGGTTGGATAGCAGATCACGTGTGGACGTTGTTTATAGGTGTGGGTGTTTTAATCTTAACCTATGTTCAAAAGATGTAAATAGGTTTATAATAGTTTTAACAGATTAATTTTGGTTTAAAAAAAAACACTTTCTCGAAATTGAGAAAGTGGGGGTTTTTTGCCTTCTACTTTTAAGTTAATAAGTTAAACAAAATAAATCCAAGTCCGGCGACCGCAATCGTTCCTACCGTTAACGACAATTTTTCTTCGTTGTGAATTTCCAACGGTTTCTTTTCGATAGGCACTATTGGTGGTAATATAGGATCCGGCTTTGGTAAAATTTTCGGAGTATGTCCACCTCTGTAACTTCTTCATCAAAATCCGATTTTCTAGGAACAATTAACACGAGAATTTAAACACGGAACGTAACCAGTCTGCATTCTGGCTGTCGCGATTTGCAAATTGTTGTTGCATCCCTCAAACGTTCCTATTCTCAAGTCCATGTCCGACGGTACCAAGTTCAACCCCGGTGCGACTAGGAAATTCAACGGCGTTTTTTCGTATTGCAACGAATCTTGGAATTTGTCTATACTTTGCTCCAAGTCGGGCTCCGAATTTATCAAAAATTCCACTATGGTGATAAATTGCCATTGGGCGTCTAACCGGTGCCACTTGCCATTATGCTCGTTTTCGTTTGTGCTTGGGCACCTAGTAACGCGTACACGTATGCCCTAATCGATTCGTTCACCTTTGTGATTCCCACGTCTGTAAGTTACTCTACTCTATTTACCGTTTGTTACGTGTGAATTGTGGGCGTCGTAGTTTTTATTTGCCACCTGTATAGGCTATAGCCGTCGTCGTAATAATAAACGGTTCCCAACCCGTTTGATACGGTGTCCCTCGTTTAAACAACTTTTTTTGGTCGACATAGCATCACGCAGTCGTAAAATTTTTACTCACTGTGTAATACACGTGGAAATTAAACAGTGTAGACACGTACGAGTTTGAATCAGATAAAAGGTCAAAGCCTACCCCACAAGCCGTCGTTGCACAATAGACCGCGACATTAAATTGGTTTTGGTAAAATGATATCGGGTCGGTTTCCAACGGTTAACGGCTTCGTCCGTTTTGACTTTTGGCAACTTATACGCCGTGGTTAAATTTGGAAACACGGCAGAAAAATAATAATCTTTATTGACCACGATTGATAATTGACTAAAGTTGGCTCCCATCTTTTACTTTATAATAAACTGATTCAAAAAGAAACCGGTTTTATAAAGGAATTTGACCGAATCTTTTCCTTCAACTCGTTAAATTTCCTAAGTTCGGACAAAATTAAGACAAATTCTTCTTGAGAAATATCACCGACTTCCATTGCGCGAGAGACGTATTCCTCAATGGTTTTAGCTTGGAATCGCAAAGCATTCTAATTTGATCGTGCTTTTTAGTTTGTGAGTCAACCTCCAACTGGCATATATCACCATGGCGTAAGCGCCAAATGCACCTTTGGCCATGCCCTCCATCACTGACCCGATAATAACACCTATAATAGCGGGGATGCCTATGGCAGCAGACGTGGCGCCTACCGCTTCGACCCCGTATTCCACGTAATTTAGCGCGGTTAATACCCGTTTGATCTTTTTGTGAGAAGTTTCTCTGGTGTCGCGTTCTCGTAAGATTTGTGTGCAGATTTTTTCGATTTTTTTAAGGCGGTAATCTTTAGTTGCTTCGGCTTGATACCCACTCAAGTCCGGGTACACGTTTGATTGGACGTTTGTTGTCATCTTTTTAAAATATACGTGTTATAATTGCGCGGTCAAATGTTTAGTTCAATAAAATGTTTAGTTTTAAAATGTTTAGTTCAATAATTAATCCTTCGTTTTCGTTTTGCAAAAGCCCTCCCGTCTGGGACCTGTCATAGAAGGTTAATTCGCCGGTATTTCTGCGTTGTAGCTTTCTCGACGTTTCTAAATTACTGCGGAAATATCTATTTGACGAAATCACTTGTAATAAGTCAAATGACTGCCCGTTGTAAAATTAATGTTGGTATCCAACTGTGGACAATAGATGTAAGCAGGTTTATCTGATTCCATCGTTTAACCTTTTTCAAACAAAATGTTTTTGACTGAAATGGCCTTGTCGCCTGTCGTGTTGTCGATTATCACGTATTTCAACTTAATCGCCTGTGGGTTTTTGGACATATAAAAAGTGTGCGTTTCTATGTGATTCAACATGTTTTATAATAAGCTAAACTTAAATTTTTTACGCATATCACAATTTGTGCAAACCAACCATGTCGTAATGCCCTCGTCACCCGAGCGCGTCTGCGATTGTCGATAATACGCGCCATTATTTTCACACACTTGACATTTTTGCAGTGGGTGTATCGTCGATCGCGTGGTGTAAATTTAATTTATTTCATGGGCAAATGACCAAGCCCAATTTTTCGTAGTTCATTTGCGAAGTGTCAGCAGAATTATAAATAAATTCGACTCCAAATGTTTTGGCAATAGTTTCACATTTATAATTCAATTGGCATTTTTGAAAAAAAGGTCTCGATTTATTTGTGGCGTCGTTGTAATATTTCTGAGAGATTTTAAACAGGCCTTTTACGGTTTCTTTTTTGTCACGTCTTTATAACAGACCGCTATTAAAGCACGGAGCGGTTTGCCTCTGGAAATTTTGTCCACTAAAACTTGATTTACTCTATGTTCGGTGAGACCCACTTGTTCCGCAGTTAATTTGACGTCTAATTCTTTAAATAACTAACCCGTTTTAGATTTTGGCTTTTTGTAGACAAAACGCTGGTTGTATTTGCCGCCGACTTTTTCTGCTTAGTCTGAATAAATGCGAGTTAATATTAGCCCACAATCTCGGCACACGAGATCAGATTCTTCTCTTCTTTTCATTATATTTGTGTGTGGGCACGTGTTTTCCTCTTCTTCGATTTTCACGTGTGTTGGTTTTTGGCCGATAATTCTCATTCACCCGATTGTAAATAATCGTTCATTTTTTTTAAACAGTTGTTTATTTAAGGGACGTAAAATTAACCCCAGTTATCCCTGGGATAACTGAGGCTTAAAATAATTCTCAACTTAATTCATCAGTTTAATTCATCAGTTTAATTCACCTTTAATTCCACGGGTGTTTCAGATTCAGATTCTAATTCAGATTCTGATTCTTTATGGTCCAATCCTCTAAACGCTTGTAATGCCAATTATTCGAAATAATGTCGTCATTTCTAACTTTCAACAGGGCGGTTGATACGGTATACCTAACACTGGCACCACAATACAGTGAACTGTGAGTTCCATTATATACGTCTTTCGGATAAATAAATCATTGCGCATCACATCTTTTATTTATAAATTTCTCAATATTTGACAATGTAATGGGCCTCTTTCTGTGATCAAATAACGAGGCGTAAGAATCTATTTTAACGTACATGCGGTGTTTTTCTGTGTAAGGCGGTTTAATAACGTATGCAACTTTGCACGATTTGTACAAGTAATGTAGATGGCGACAGGCTTTGTAAGCGTTAATGGTACTCGAGGGTAATTTTGACTTTACGGCAGCCTGCGTTTCGGCCTTTGTTTTAATAAACTCTTAAGCCGCCAAATTTATATCTTTCAGGGTACACATCATGGGCTTCTGTAGTTGACAACACAGTTTTATCCCGCGTGCCGTATTTATAGACAGGATTTATACCGTGACAAGTCGTGTCTGCTATCATAATCAACAGGCGCTTTTCTTGGCCGTCATGACTATAATAAATTGGTGAACAGCATTTGGTTACATAACTGCCTTCTTTTATCACGGGGGTTGATATAGTGAATTTATTTGCATCAAAAGGACCGTATACGACATTGGGATCGCTGTTGTTGGCATTGAGACGATCGTGGTCGTCGGTTACGATGTAAATTTGGGTTGACATGATTCTAATTTTGTATTTCAGTCGGAAATTTTTCTCATTGTTCTTGGGAGGGGTTAATCGGCCGAGTCTATTAAATCTTCGGATGGAATATCTACTTTAATTAAATCTTCTATGTCAACGTCGTATTCAATTATTAACCCAATATCACATAAATCAGAATCCAGTTTAGGTCCGGCATTAGGCGGTAAATCGTCCTCTCGTTTGTGTCTTATCTTTTTGTGCTGCCCATCGACAAACACCACGTGATCCATTCATTCTAATTCGACGCAATTTAAGCAGCAAACGCAGTCGACACAACCAAAACATTCTATACAACCGCTGCACTCGAAACACGCTTCGCAACTGTTTAAGGCATTTGAATGTTCACAGTCGTATGAATTAAAACAAAATACGCAATTTATACAATCACCGCATTCGTCGCACGTCGAGCACTGGGTACATTTGCTGCAATCGTGACATTTGTCGCAGTCGTGGCATTCGTTGCAATCAATACATTCGAATAAACCATAAGAATTTAAACAGTGTGTACAATCGACCCCATCTACCAAATTAACAGATTCGACCGTGTCCTTGCAAAAGAAACAATTAACGTTGGTTTTTTGATTTGACATGTTTATTTCTAATAACTACATTTAATATTTTTTTCAATTTTAAGCGGCAAGTAAATCATTAGGGATAAATATTTCCTTTGGTTTATGCTTTTGGTTTTGCACGTCCAGCTTCGCTTGCTCAATTAAATCGCGTTTCGTTTCGTAACCGTTTACGGTTAACCACACTGCGTGAGTCGGGACTAATTTAGCGTATTCAAATTTGGATCCATTTGACTTTTAGAGAATTTTGGGAATTTTGGAAATTTTTTTTATAATTTTCTGTTGACCGATAATTGATCTGCCGTTTTCCGATTTCGTTTCGTATCCGGCAAACGCTCCTGCGAGTGTCAAATAATCATTCAATTTTTGTTTAAAACGCTCCTGCAAGTGTCAAATAATCATTCAATTTTTGTTTAAAACGCTCCTGCGAGTGTCAAATAATCATTCGTTTTAGTGACGGTAGTAGTAGTAGGGGTAGAAGAAAACAGGAAAAAAACGAAAACCTTCCTATACCTACCAAACCCCTTTTTAGTGATCCGAAAACCGGGACGGCAAAATTGAACGTTGTCCTAAAAATCCGGGTGTTTTTTATGTTTTAAGAGTGTTAATGTAACGACTTTTTCAATTTTTAAAAAAGCTTCGGGTAGGTATAGGTTTTTATTTCAATTTTGCCGGGTTTGAGTTTTTTATTTTTGAAAAAGGGGTCGGGTAGGTATAGGAGGGTTTTCGTTTTGGTCCCGTTTTCTCCTACCCCTATTACTGGTAGTCTTATATGTTCATTATGCATATGCCTCTGCCTTTGTTGTATGGTTTAACTACGATATTGAGGTTGTTTTTAAGTTGGTTTATAGCAGATAGTTCTTATTCGGTAATGTTGTTTTGCCAATGTCTGAGCCTGATGTGAGCAAGTTCAAATTTGGTGGCTTCCTGGTATTCTTCCTGCGTCGTACTGGGTGTGGTTTTTGGATACCAGGTAGAGGCATGCTTGGAACAGATGGTTCTTTGGGCATTTGTTACGCATAAGAAATGCGATTCTGAGTCTGTAGTTGAAGTTGTTTATATCCATTAGGAGTGATTTGCGGTTTGGTTTAGTAGGAATTGGTATAAAGTTGGGACCTTCTCCCAGAGCGATTTTTTCGGTCGGTGATAGTTTCATTGTGGATAGGTTGGTTATGAAGGATTTGCATTGTTCTACTAATACTTCCAACTGATTGGTTTTGGCTCGTTTTTAAGAGATTTGCATTTAGCAGAGAAGTTGTTCGATTTCTGTTGGCTGAGCGATCTTTGTTTTCTTTTTTGAATTTCCTTTTGGCCATCTTCTTTGGGATTGGGATGAGGAATATAACCACTGGGTTGGGTCAAGTTATATTCGGAATTAAGCAGGTAGCGAGTAGCCAATTTTTTTGAAGTTGTTGTGGTCTTGAAAAAGACCGTTTGTTTTTGGTTGACTTGTTATGCTCTCTTGAGGCTCTTGGTTGGTTGGGGCCGGGTCAGGTAGCTGAAGAGTTCAGATGTGCTGCATGGTCACTGCCTTGGAAACCGGCAGGTTCTTCTTGGGCAAAGCGTCTTGTGTCCGTCATTTGTTTTTCGGCCTCTTGTAGTTGGTGCTCGTATTCTTCGAGGGAGAGTTTGGTGAAGAGGATGGAGGCTTTCTGTTCAAGCCTCGTCCAACGCTGGGTAAATGACCTGCAGAGTCTTAGGGAACGCTGTGGTCTTGGTTGTCGGACTGTAACTGTGATGTAAGGTGGCGAGGTTTATGTCAGCTGCCCAGGACAGTAGTCGGATTTGACGGGTGATGTGGTTTCTGGCAGTGGTGTCCCCAATAATCACGTGTGCAGTGACAGAAAAATTTATTCTGGTCCGTACCTCTAATATGTAGAGAATTCTGTGCAAAGCCCGTTCCCCGAACCAGACTATACACGATTTGCATAGGCCTCTGTGGCAATACAGACTGCAACGTCTTCCAGCAAGCCAGCCACGTTCACCTTGCTTAAACGCTAGACTTACACGAACCTTGTAATTTCCGCTAGTAGGCCCCTGTTATATAAAGACCTCAGCAGCCATTAGTTTATGCACAAAAATCTCTACTCTTATATTCTTTAGCACATTGAAGCCGCACTTGCCAGTAGTCACCTTGTGTGCACCTTCAATGTTTCCAAAAGCTGTTCACGGCTGATATGTCATGCTCCCTGAAGCACATTAGCTCTAGTTAAGTATTCAATTGGTCTAATATTCTAGTATCTATAATGGTGTCAGTAATGAATGATCTGCCAAAAAAAACAATGCCTTGAAAAAAATGACAGTTACACACCACTACTTGTTTTTCAGTAACCTTTTTTAATTCAAAGATTACGTCCTGATCAGGAAAATATTATGAGCGGTGTACAAACATTGAGTCAGTGTATTAATGTCTTTTCATTCTGCTTGTCGAATGTCACTATAACGTGGAAATACAAGGCATTGATATCCTGTTATTGCTGAGAAATTTGTAGCCAACCTGAAACATTAGCCCTTCAGGATATTGTCTTCTATCCTTGTTTTCTTTTTAAAGACCCAAGACCTTGTATACAATCCATCTCAAAATAAACCGGTTTTCAAAAGAATTCGGTGGCATTGCAAAATGATGACAGAAGATAAATGCATAGCACAGCTGTTGTTTGCAGGAACAGCCAAAATGCAACTGGCTGGTAGTTAACTTCATTCCAACATTCAGTACATATACATTGCTATCAAGTCTATCATTTCTTGAACCATCTAAACATACTTTTAAATTTACTCAAAAACTCTATGAATGAAAAAAAAAATTCATATAATATACTCTCTTTTTTTCCGGGGGTAGTCGACATTTATAGAAGCCTGAGAATCGGCACTTTTGCTTTTTCACTAACAGTATCATGTTGAAGATATATGATCCAACGATAATCAACAACTTCCCATGATCCTTGCTGGGCATGTGCCTGAATTGCGCCCTCTAACTTGTCACTCCACTCCTCCGCTACCTTGGTGCTCATTGTGAACATGATGTGACCACCTTAGGGAGTGAATCAAAAATACACATTATTTTGTTATTTAGTCGGTCGATGCAAGCTTTAGTTAGGCCCTTTCATGATGACCGGGTGAACTATAAGTGTACTCTGATATTCGCAGATACAAGTCCCTAAAATCATGTCTCATCTGTCCTGAAGAAATGATGTCAACTTTCTACTCTGTACCTGGTTTTGTAATTCGAATGAGCTCTGGGAAGCACGCATCGGTCACATGACCAGGAATACCAAAAGCTCCACTCATGACGACGACATCATAGTGATCTGATTAAAAAAAGTACACTGAGCACATAAAAAGAAAGCACATAAAAAGAAATCACGCCAAAGTTTGTCTGTTTTTTTATTAGAATGTCATACAGCCTAAAACTTCATTGTTTTGCGACTAATACTGGTACAGTTGCTGGATATGATTCGATGAAGTGTTCGTATTGAAACGTACTATAGACGTGTATCTGCCTGTTTATTAATCGGCTAGTTTTCTATACCATACCATCCGGAATTTTCGTCTGGTGGTCATCTAGTGTGTCGCATATGTACTCAGTGTAGCACTGATGTTCCTTACTCTTGTCCAAGGAAACTTGAGAAGGTTCCAGGGCATCAATGTGAACGAAGCCACGCCTTTGAGCTGAAAGCAAAGAAGAAAACATGTCAAGTCAGAGAATAATGTTTTTTTAAACTTTCACCTATTTGTATTGTCTCATTTTGTTTCCTGTTGCTATCAATTTCTACCCCCAAGAAGGGGAAGGAGAAACATTCCAGAGATTTACCGAAACAGGTGTAAGTTATGCTCCTTTGCTGTATGACTTGGCGTATGGACCATGTTGATCTCGACCTTTATTTTAGCCCCCGTGACACTCAACACGATGTGGCCAGTCTTTTTGAGATCGTGTTAGAGTCTTCATCAACGGGGCAGTCGTGCCAAAATTTTGAGTATAGGTCTACGAGAAATTTACGTAACAGGGTCGTAAAGTGGCTTGAAATCACAGTGACAGCATATTTACAGCCTACGTTGTAGAAATGGCATAGATGTGGTCTTTGCGCATAAGCATCCTAGAAAGATTTATGTAGACGTGGTACAAGCGTAGCTGGATCAAGAAAATTTTTATGCCGTTTCCACCAGAGAACTGACGGGGAGCATATGCACTGTTTCAGCCAATATTGGAAATGCTTGGAAAAAGATCATGGTGCAATTGTATCGAAGTCTTAAGCCTGGTTTCCTTATCGACGTGAGAAACGCAGAGAGCAACGCAATCAAGACGCAAACTGCAACGTAGAAATATGGAAACATGTCAAACGG
Source organism: Acanthaster planci (assembly GCF_001949145.1). The sequence goes on along the minus strand of NW_019091600.1, from coordinate 78,663 downwards.
AAGTTTTGCCACAAACACAAATCAGCCCCAGGCAGATCGGTAAAGTAGACCCCTGTTCAACCATGGTTCAACTTTGCCGACTGTCTGCGTTGAGTCGCTGTGTAGGCCTTTACAAACACGTACGCTGGCATGACGGGCGTACAACGATGCGCCTCTCGCTGAGTACCACTAATTTGGTCCACTTTCTCCTTATTGCTATCAAATGCAGCCCCAATTGTCAAAAAAACAGCTGACCATTAACAAATTACATCAAACTGGAGTATCACTTTGGCTTCAAGAGGCAACGTTGCCACGGCAAAAAAAAAGCATTTTTTTAACGAAAATTTTCCGAGTTTGGGCACCGTTTTGATTAAGTTTTTGCTGGAATGACGTTGCACAACGCCTCTTCCGCGACTGTCTGCGTCCTGACGTCTTGCGGAGCCGCTGCGTTACAAACGACCATATGGAAACCTGGCTTTACATTTTGGTATATCCAGGACTCACTTTAAGTTTAACCGTGCTGAGAACCTAATGCGAACTTCATACACGTGCCAGCAATGCACTTGAAAATAGGTCACGTGAAAATGTACTTTGCCACATGTTGGTGGCTCCAGGTGTTGGATTTAATGTTGGTGACATTTAGGGATCCAAATCACCACTGGGCGTGGCCAGGGAGGGGGATGTGAAATGGAAGTTGTTTTCCCTCTCACCTTTCCTGAGCCACTTGAGGTACCCAAATTTACCACCCCCACAAACAATCTTGAATGTGCCCCTGTTCAGGCTTTCTCCCTCCCCTCCACTTTCAACACTGTTCCACTGGTCCACTTATCCAAATGGAAGTCCTACCAATTCAGAGTATCTAACCTCTTCTCCAACCATTCCTACTCCAGACGCTGCATCCAGGATCTTGGCCGATTTATCTCTTATGACGTCAGACACAAGGGCAGAGAGATTAGCAGGACTACAGTAACCCACACTGAGATTTTGCTGACAAGGTGAAAAATAGGACACGATCATTGACAGGATTTTTGCTGGCAGAAAATGACAAACCAGGTGAGGAAAACGTAGCAGCTATGCCGCTAGTACTCTCGATCTCACAACTTGTATATAATGTACCTGTATCCATGGCTATGTCATTTTGGACTTAGGGTCAAGTTGAAAACAAGGTTGTCTCTGTTCCCGAAGTGTGCAGCAAAATTTTGTTCGTGTTATTCCTGTTCCATTTGTATCTTATCAAGGTTAATGTTAGTCTTAGTCCCAAGACGATAATGCTTAATAATGATTAGAGCATATGCCCTCTGACGACTCACTTATCTGTTTCTGTAGTTCTCCCCTGGACGTTTAGTGAACCAGTTAGCGATAACAAAATTGTCAGCCGGGCAATTAATGGTCACAAGCGTATGCACTACGTGCAGAATTCAGCTGTTAGTAAAGTGTGGTATTCAAGCACACCAATTACGTACGTAACGCTCGCGCAGTGATACCCTAGATGCAGACCACTACTACTGGAAATATACCAGGCAAGATATGGGACGGAGGGGTACCCCCCCCACCTGTCGAATCCCTATACACACTGTAGACTGTTGTTACCTAACACATCCCCTTAGAAGTCTGTAAAAGGATTCCTGAGACTCCGATCAAACAATGACCAACACAAAGGTGGGGGGGGGAGTTCTCTCCGTCCTATATTTTCCTTCAAATGACTGGAAAGCCGCCATTGTGAGACCCTTATTTATATAAAACGGCCACCACATTTCCGGCAGATTTCCAAAACGTTGGTCAGAGAACGTCAAAAGGAGTTGAGCATAGTTTTTTCAACAATAATGGGCCAAGACTCGGGGGCGTGAAGTCCTGGCTTTAAAATGAATTGTGTGATAGTTTTGAGCACAGAAGTGATGAACCATGGAGTGAAGTACCGAGACGGAAACAACAAGTGCACATATTTCTGAAATACTCTGAAGGCCCTTCACCTTTTCCCTTACAGCATTTGGCCGATATTCATATAAACATGATTAATTAATACAAGTACAAGGCTTGAGACAGCTGTCTTTACTCACAGCTCAACAAACAATTGGCGTGAAAATTCCTATGCACCGTTAAATATTTGTCAATAATCCTGTTCACAGTTCATCATGGGATTAGTTGACAAAGAAGCAGTTTGTTTTATGCGTAATCAGCACTACCCTTTAAAATACTCTAATCTGTAATCAAAGCAACCCTTTTTTCATACCATTTAGCATTGATGATTTGGACTAAAGGCATAAAATATGTGCCGGAAATTGGGGGGACAGGAGAGGGAAAAACATTCGGGGATGATTGCCCGGCCATGGCAGTTTGAAAACCAGGGGTGCACTATAGACCATGTAGGGGGCGATATTCATGTGTACATTATTTTGTAATATGTATAACATTTATGCCGAATCTTTTGTCGGGATGGCATATTTATGGCTTAAAAAAATTTTGAGTGACATTCAGAACATTTCAGTCTTTGGGAGTCCAAAACATTCTATGCAGTCTGCTTTAATTTCTTTGCTCACAACAAAAACTGGGGATGATTCAACTGCCCGGCACCCCAAGTGGGGATATATACCCCCATTCCGCCTCGATTTCCGCCCATGATTTGGACTGAAGTTATTCACAAAAAAACGAAATAATGCTTGTAAGAAAAAGAACATCAGGGGGATACCTTGCACGAATCCCCGTTTCTGATATGGACTAAGATAGTGAAATGTACTATTGGCCATTCGGAATAAAGACTTGAAGTTCATTCATCCCGAATTTACCAATCACATTCCTGCCAGTGAGCTCTTCTTACAAACTTTTGAAAATTTGTGTGTATATGGATCCACATCTGCCGTGTTGAGCATGTTTTTTTACAACATAACTTTTGACAAGGGCCACTTGCTCATGGGTTCATACACAAAATGCATAGCTTGCTTGGTATCGAATTGCTTGATGCAAGAATATCATAAAAGGTTCAGGCCTACCTCCTTGAAGTGGTCCGCCCAGTCATCATAAACTTGAACCAGTTCCTCCCCACCTGAAGGATGGGCGTAGATTCGGCTCCGAAAGTGGTGAAAACCCTCAACACTTTGCTCTCTCTCAGTCATTTGTAACTCAATACTGATTCTGATTTGTCAACGTCAGTTCACTCTTTATCACCCAAGACTAGTTGCAGAATACCCCGCGACCAACCGTGTAGAAGAACGCTGCGTTCAACAACAGTCGTGACAGTGTCGATAAGTCATGATCCTCAACTGCAATGACTCTAATCGATGGCAAGCTGTACTGAGACCTCTTAACCCCCCTCCCCCCAGCAGCAAGGGGTCTTTACACGCTCGTCGCATATGTTTACGTATACATTAAAAAAAGTACACCTGTGACTTGGCTGTCTAGAGGGTGCATTCCACCAAATGGTTGTAGGCCCCCTATTTCTGCGTGCGAGCTCATTAATATTTTGTGATCCCACGGGGTGTTTACAATAAGACATGCCATGATCAGGAGGGATCATAGAAATATTTCTATAAATCCCGAATTTGGGACTGGTAGTTTCCAGTTAGGGGCAGGCCTACTTCTTTCACAACAAGCCCAAAATTCCAGGCCTATAATTGGATAGACGCGGACGGCTACATTCAGAGCTGAGCGCGCAGTTTGAACCGCATGAGTGGCATCACGTAACTGACATGCTCTCAACATTTTAAAGAAACAAAAGTGGACCCAAAGGTTTACGATATGATTCGCACCGAGAAGAACCTCACGAGTATGTTCAAGAAAATGTACGTGTGTGTATAAATAAAATCTCCCTTAACCTGTTGTTTTCATTGATGTAACACGTAGCTGTTGCTGTGTTTTGAAACAAATATCATGCCAAGTCAGTGGTGTTCCATCTCAAATAGATGAAGCTTTCAAAGTAGCAATTAATATCATGGAGAAAATATCTGAGAGGAAAGCACTATGTGATATCCCCACAGGCAGAACACTCGCCAATATTTTTGTTGCGCGACTGCTTTACGAAAAATGTTTTTACTTCCAGTAATAATAGAATAAGTTCCACAACTTGTGAAGCTTCCCTTGTTGAAATTTCGGACTTTCACCCCACTTTCCATATCGACGTGAAGAGACGTACGGAAAAATGGAGTTTTCCGCGGTCAGTAGTACTTGCCCTGTGTTAGAGGTGACAAAAAAGAGGTAGCACGTACGTGGCTTACCAGATTCTGAGTGGAGATTTCAACGCTGAGCCATCTGAGAGTGTCCACAAAGCCTTTGAAGCCAGCGAGATGGGGCTAGAGAGCATTTACAAGAACCTCAGTGAAGATGGGAGTTCTGAGCCTCTCTGTGTACCACGTGGAAAATACGCCCCTCGGGGGAGGAATGTCACACCATAGACCATAATGTTTATGTGGTACACTCAAAACCAATTGTGTCCAGTGAAGATTTTGGAATCTTAGTGATTGTCTTATTTCTCCACCCCCTGCATTTTCTTGTGAATGTAAAAATACATTTTGCCATGGGCAATATTTTCCGATATCTTTCAGAATATGAAGATTGGCTGCGCAAGCAAATGGGAGCTGTATTGAGCGAGGGCGCTCTTGTTACCGTTTTACGGGTGAAGATATTCTAGTATTTATTTAGTCCAAAATCCTTTAGCATCAATAGTGGTGTCTGTAATGAACGATCTGCCCAAAATAACTGCCCCAAAGAAAACTGACTGTTAAACACCACTACCTATGTTCTTTTTAATGGAAAGATTACTTTCTAATCAGCAGCATTTTATGAGCGGTGTACAAAAATTGTGTCACTGCATTATTGTCTTTTAATTCTGCCTGCCAAAAGTCACACTTTAACGTGAAAATACAAGGCATTGATATCCTGTTATTGCTGAGAAATTTGTAGCCAGTGAAGCATTAGCCCTTCAGGATGTTGTCTTCTATTCTTGTTTTAATTATAAGTAAATTTTAAAGACCCAAGACCTTATCTACAATCCATTTCAAAATAAACCAGTTTTCAAAAGGACTTTGTGGCATTGCAAATGATGACAGGAGATAAATGTGTAGCACAGCTGTTGTTTGCAGGAACAGCCAAAATGCAAATGGTTGGTAGTTAACTTCATTCCAACATTATGTACATGTACTATCATTGTTTTATTTCGTATCCTTTTGACACCAAACTCTCCCCATGCTCATTTTGACATTTATCTGAAACCCCCATCAATTCCAACACGATCTTACTACGTCCTCAAGAAATCTGGAGAGCTGGGCAATCTTTTTGAGATCTTGTACATCTCAGTAAGAACTCAGTGGGAACTGATAGCTACGCTGTAGGGTCTTCATGGACGGGGACGCCGTGCCAAAATTGTGAGGGTACTCAAATTTACGTCGAAGGGTCGTAGCGTCTTCTAATTCCAGTGACAGTAGGCTATATTAACAAACCTGGTGAAGACGGCAAATGCACAAAGTCTTGGCAAATTAACATAGTACTCGAATCTTTATAGACGCGGTACAAGCGCAGCTCAATCAGGAAGAATTTGATGCCGTTTCAACGGCGGTCCTACCAGAGAACTGACGGTGCACGTTTTAGCCAATATAAATGCTCGAAAACTGGTACGCCAGCAACAAGCGTACCGCATAATGTCATATACACGCAGAACAACGTGTTACCTTGTCACCGTTATCTTTAAATTAACGTCGTAGGACACCCGTATCGAAGTCTTTCATATTTTAACAGTCAGGACGCACGCTAACACGTGCCGGCAATGCAGTAAAAACCTAGTAGTACGATCTTGGATGAACTACCAACATTCCTAATTTCGTCCTGTCCTAGCCAGCGGCGTATCCAGTCTTTGGTATCAGGGGACAAATTCAAGAGCGAATGCGGCTTCGGGTTTATTCAACATGATGTTGGAGAGAAGGATATCAGAAGCCTTACTAACGGTCCCGACATCCTTGTTATCTTTTATGGTGTTATTTTCTTACTGGTTCCGGTGCTTATATTTATAAACAAATGTACCAATTACATGTAGATCTACTTTCTTTCTGATGAAGTATTCTTAAAAAACAAAAATCCGTGGGCCTCCCCTACCGGCCCCTGCCCCCACCCCTGATGGAAACACCACTGGTCCTAACCACATTTTAATGAAATTTTACAATGTAGCGTCCCGGGTCGTACTGGTCGTCGTCAGAGTGTGCTGAAGATATTAATAGGTCACATGAAAATGACTTTTCCACATGTCGATGGCTCCACAAGTAGGACTGACTGTTCGTGATTTTTAGAGGGTCCAACTTACCAGTGGTAAAACTGTGGGATGGCACGGTGTGAAAAAGTAGCTGTTTTCCTCAACTTTTCCCAAGCCATTGGAGGTGCTAAAACATTAACCTCCCCCCACTAACAAATATTGTATCTGCCCCTGTTCAGGCTTTCCCTCTCCCCTCCACTTTGAACACCGTTCCACTGGTCCACTTATCCAAATGGAAGTCCTACCAATTCAGACTATCTAACCTCTTCTCCAACCATTCCTATTCCAGACGCTGCATCCAGGATCTTGGCCGATTTATCTCTTATGACGTCAGACACAAGGGCAGCCAGATTGGCAGGACCACAGTAACCCACACTGAGATTTTGCTGACTAGGAGAAAATATGGCACGACAATTGACAGGAATTCAGCCGACAGAAAATGACAAACCAGGTGAGGAAAATGTACATGCAGCAGCTATGCTCTCAGTCTATGCACCTGTCTCTGGCCATGTCATTTTGGACTTGGGGTCGCTGAATAAGAAAACCCAGAACATGAGGTTGGAATTGAAAACAAGGTTGCCTCTGTTCTGAGAGTGTGTATCAAAGCCTTCATACTCGTTATTCCGGTACCATTCGTAATTACTGAAAGAACCATTCCTGATCAGGGTTAACTTTGTTAGTGGTCCTAAAATGATAGTCCACAATAATGGCTTGAGCATAGTTCGCCCTCTAATGACTCAATTATGAAACCAGCCTACTGGCTTGCTCTCATCTTAGGAATCTCACAGTAGGGCTTTAACTTACTAAGACTGAAACAATGAGTGCAAAAATATTCTCTGAAATACTCTGAAAAACCTAAGTACACCTGTACAACATTCGGCAAATGTGCATATAAACATGATTAATGCAAGTATCAGGCTTGAGACACCTGCCTGTACTCACAGCTCTAAAAACATTAGGCCTGAAGGTCTTCTGTACGGTAAAAGAGGTGTAAAAACGTTTGTCAGTAAAACCAATGAAAACAAATGAAATCTTAAGATTTGAAATGAACAAACACATAAGAATAATGCAAAAACAAAGTAAACAAAGATTACATTATTTACAAATAAAAGAAGGGTAAACAAAATTTAAGAAAATGAACATGAATAATTAATCGGCAAAGTAAATCGAAGTGAGACAATAACAGTTAAATTATTCAATATAAGGAATAACATGGATTGAATTCATTTCAAACGACAGATCTGTTAATTTAACAAGAATAGACAGACTGAAGATGAATTATAGATAGAAGTAGAAGGAACCGGAAACAATACAAGATGATTGAAATTATTCGAAATGGTTTCAGCAACAATTTATTAAATTACAAATAACAAAATAACAGATCGATGAAGAAAAATGTGAAATATAAAAGTGAATGATTAATGGAAAGTGAAAGTCACATAGCCACCAAAACCAGAAGTAGATTCTAGTATATTGTTTCTTACGAGAGTAGTGACCCCCGACCCACTCGAGCAGTTAGGATTATAAAAAGGGGCGTAGTTCGACCAGAATTGCAGGTTTCTCGAAGAAAGATAACATCCGGTTTATTGCAAAGTCTATCGATGAAAAGGGAAACACTTATAACAGAAGGACAGCCCCTCTCGTTGAGTGTGAGCAATGACAGTGTCAGTATAAAAAGTTAATGAATGAAATCAGAGTTGATAATTAAAGGTGAGAGTAATTACACATCGAATTTCTTGATGAGTTTGCTGAGCTTTGCTTCAGATCAGAGGGCTGGTTTTCAGTGGTCCGAGTTGGGCGACAAGTCCAGGGATATCGGTCGTGAACTTTCGTGCAGTTGTTTCAGGCTTTTTGCTGGATTTTACGTTTGTATGTTTTTTCATAAATATAAAGCAGTTCTTCTGGTTTTACGGGACCTCTGCAAGTGGGGAGACCCGCAGACCTGAGACAGGCTGCAAGTCCTCCACTGCGCTGAGTCCGTGTCAGTGTTATCAACCACGGAGGCCTGGGTGGAAGGGTTAGGGGTTTGGGCATCCAGGGCTATGGGAGACGTGGTTTGCATAGGGGAGGAGATTTTACAAGCCATTTTTCAAACAGGTGAGCGGGATTTGAGTGGGATTTAAGGGGGGTGTTGTTGGAGAGTCTTTAGAAAGGGGGTTTCTTCCGCTTAGTTGCTTCTGAAAAGAGACGGGAGGGAGCCTGCGGGGATCCTCGGATGTACTCGCTCTGTTTACCGGGCTGGGTAGTCTCCCAGGAGACAACCCCACCGAGGCCCCCGACGACGACCCACCAGCGGAAGCCGACCCGTCGCCTCCAGCAGACACCAGTGGCGACGGTGCGGCCCCTGCAGGATGCACCGTGGAACCTGATCGAGGGGCCCGGCCCTTCGCCCGAACACACGCCGGAGCAGAAACGGGAGTCCGCGTAGGCCACCGCCCCCCTCCGCAGATAGAACACCGGACCCGGACAAAGCACCATGGCCCGCAGAGGCAGCGTCGCCCCCGTCGGGAGTCGGAGAATTCGATCGTGTCGACAGTTGTTTGGGGTCAGATTTACCGTGAGTGGATGCAGGTGGGGGTTGAGGGCGTTGTCTGTTGGGCCGGGGCGAGATTCAGGGTTAGAGGGTTCTTTCTAGCAGGCCCGGCTGATGTGGCCGAACCCCCCGCAGCTGATACACTGCACGGACTCCTTTGGCAAGAGCACACGGTAGTTCACGCCGTTATACGCAAAGTTCATGTGATTAAGAGGGATGATATTATCGTTTATAAGGACTTGGACGTGAAGGCGAAAGGGCATTATGTGAGACGGTTTCTTATTTTATAATTCCACGGGAATAGGCCGGATCTGGGAGACAACGTTGCAGAAGGAAGATAGCATGTTAACTGCAAGGACTGATAGAGTGGTTGAGTTGTTGGCAGACGGGTGAGCTCAAGGAAGGAACCGTCATTATCGAATCCGTTTTGAATAGCGTCCAAGATGGCCTCCTCGAGCTCTCCAGTAAACAGTAGTTCTTCCATGTTTCGGAAACAACGTTTACAGCATCGGACTGAATAATTTATGTCCTGCATAGAACGTATAACACCTTGTGTCTCTCATCACCGGGCACAATGGGCTTTGGTAGAAGCGGACGCCCCTTCGGATGGGTACCCTGAATATAGCAGACATTCAAAACATGTCAGTCGTTGGAAGTCCCCAAAATTCTTCACAATCCACTTCAATTTTTTGCTCACGACAAAAAAGGGGGGATGATTCAATTGCCTATCCCTGGCAAGTGGGGATGTATACCCCATTTCGCCGGGATTTCCGGGATTTGGACTGAAATTATTCACAAAAACGAATTTCCAACTGCTTATAAGAAAAAGGAAATTTGGGGAATACCTTTCATGAACATCAGTTTCTGCCATGGACTAAGATTGTGAAAACTAGTACTGACCAATCAGGATAAGGACATGGGGCTCATTCACCCGAATTGACCAATCACATTCCTTCAGTCTAAATAACTGGAGCTCTTCTTACAGACTTTTGCATATTAAATTTTGTGTGTATACGGATCCACATCTGGCGTGTTGAGTATGGATTTTTACAACATGACTTACGACAAGGGCCACTTTCTTGCTCATGGGTTCATACACAAAATGCCTAGCTTGCTTGCTTGTCGGATCGCTTGATGCAAGAATGTCGAAAAAGGTTCAGGCCTACCTCCTTGTAGTGATCTGCCCAGTCATCGTAAACTTGAACCAGTTTCTCCCCACCTGAAGGATGGGCGTAGATTCGGCTCCGAAAGTGGTGAAAACCCTCAACACTTTGCTCTGACTCGTTCATTTGTAACGCAAGACAGATTCTGACATCAATATCAATTCACCTTTATAAACTCCGTTGTGTATCTGGTGAAGCGCCTATAACCGTGCCTGTCGATGCCACATCACATAAAACGGCCTGCTAGATGGCGCTCGGCTAAGCTGGTAGCCATCACCTGCTGGAATCTTATTCCTATAAAAATGACCAATCACAAACATGGCGCAGTCGTTTTTATAGTCCAGTAGTCAACAATCATGTGCAATAACACTGCGGTTGTCGTAATTGTTGATAGGCCTATGTCCAACCAGAGGGTGGACTGAAGAATTATTTTGAGGTATCTTTGAATTTCCTAAATTATCAAACCGTATTTAATATAAAACTAAAAAGCGGAACACAATGACTAACTTCCCCTCTCCCCCTTTTTTCGAATTTCAAAGCCGGGCAGTTTTGGTTTAAGTCATCCCCCAGTCCCTAGAAAAGATTCACGCCACTGGTCGGAATTGCTCAGAACGAGCAATTTAAGTTTAAAGTCTGAAAGTTGCCCCCTCCCCAAAGTAGAACTCAAAATTATTTTCGCGAACCTTTGCTTCTTTAACATCACCTTCGAAAAAAAGGGGCCCTGATAAGATATTTATAAAGCGTATATTAACTGCATAGGAAGAGAACAGATTGCTTGATCTGAAAGAGAAATCACGCCGAAATTTGACTTCTCACTTAAAATTTTGAATAAATGACGTCAAGGGCAATAAGTGTACTCCGTTCACATGGAAAGTTACAAAGTATTTTCATGTTAGTAAATGCTTTTAAAAAGACATGTTAAAACAGGAGACTTAGAAAATCAGCTTAAACGAATAGTCTGCATAGGCCTTTACGACAAATTCTAAAGTCTAATACCTAAGTCGTTTAATAAAATCTCTTTTTAAACCTATCGTCAGGTTACATAGGAATATAAAATTGCCACCTGAGTCTTTCTTGGGGTTGTTGCAGTTAGAAATCATTCTTCAACAATCACAGAACGTGATAGGGCTGCCCCGTGTAAAATCCCCATAGGAAGGCTGTGCTCAGTACTTTTTATTACACAACTGTCTATGGGCAAGATGTTTTTATTGCCAGTAATGAGAGGAGACTAGTTTTCACGCCTCCTGAAGCTTCCCATTTTGAAATGTCAAACTTCAAGCCTAGTTTCTTTATCGACGTAGAGAGACGCAGAGAGCCTCGCCGATTCGTTTCTGATGAGACGTTACAATGATGGAAACTCTTTATTGCGACTGACGTAAACAGACGGCGACAGTGAGCTTTATAAGTTGAACGTCTAAATCAAGGGCGCCAAAAGAAGCATATTTGAACATCAGGGTCCCTGCATTGTGTTGTGTAGTTATATGCACTGCAGGAGCGCTGCATGCATGTCATGCTATCTTTCTGCGTCGAAAAGAAAACATTTTTCAAGACAGAGGTACATGTGTATGACAAAACACAGACAATGGCGAAACTATGGAGAGGGGGCGGGATGCACGCAGTCAAAGCACGGAGAAATTAAAGACTCCGTGTCTTTTATTTCTCCCTGGTCAAATCTGAGAACGGACACAGCATACAAGCTGCATTTCAGTGGCTTTCATCATTCCCTTGAAACGTGTGTACCCCACCCGTGTCAATAAACGACTTATCATCAGGTCCAAGTTCGAGTACGGACCATTTAATGTCCGTGGTTCGAATGAGATTTTGATCTCCCCGCCTTTTGCATTTATTCCTCACATTCAAGTCGTGACGCCTGCACTGCAGGATGCGTTATCGATACTGGACTTTGTTCGGTGCAAAATAATTGTTTGATCGGTGTCGATGCTGAAAACTGCTTCCCTTTCAGGTTTGAAATAAGCCATACGAACAACTAAATTGATCAATTTTTACATGGTGGCTAGGTAGTAGGGATTGGAGAGTTCTGCGCCACCTCCCCTTTCACTCCCTTTCACCCCGCTTTCACATTCCTCTCCGCCACCCGCCACCCGCGCCGGGGTTTCCCACTTCACTTACCTTGACCTTTTGACCCCGGCGCACTTTTCTGTCAACAACTCGTGACGATCACTCTCAAACAAAAAAGGGACTTCCCGTCGCTACTTGCCCGTTAGAAAAAACGAGAAAAATAAATAAACACTACATAAACAGATATGCTAGACCATACAACGAACGTAAATCGTTAATTTTGCAAAGACACGAGAAATTCAATTGACTTGATAGATTTGTACGATTGCTTTCATTGTTTAAATTCCAAACGTTTATGCAAATGTACCGATTGTAAAGAATGCCAGGATTTCCACGAATGCCACGACTGCACCCGTTGTAACGACTGCTACAATTGCGACTTTTGCGGTTTTAATTCATACGACTGTCAAAATTTAAATGCCTTGGACAGTTGCGAGGACTGTTACGATTGCAGCAATTGTATCGAATGTTTTGGTTGTACCGATTGTGTTTGCTGCGTAAATTGTATCGAGTTGGAAGGAATGGATCACGTGGTGTTCGTAGACGGCAAGCATAAAAAGCTGAGGCACGCGCGAGAAAACGAGCCACTGCCAGATTCACCGACTAAACTCGATACGGATTTATACAAAATTGGACTAATTATTGAATACGACGTTGACGTCGAACATTTAATTAAAGTAGAAATCCCGCCCGAATAAAAATGAGAAAAAAATCTGGCTAAAGCCGGAAAATTAGAACCATGTCAACCCAAGTATATATCGTTTCCGACGACCACAAAGCGTCTCAATGCCGACAACTGCGACCCCAACGTCACCTACGGTCCCTTTGACCCGAGTAAATTAATCATTTTAAAACCCGTGATTAAAGAAGGGGCTCAAGTTAGCCAATGCACTTCGCCCATTTTTTACCATCACAACGGTCAAAATAAACACGTGTTGATTATGACGATCGAACCATGTTACGGTATAAACCCGCTTTACAAATACGGCACTTGAGATAAAACGTCCGAAAACGTCAAAGGCCGTCAAATTTGCTACTAAATACAAGAACCTACGGCAAACGTACTCAATCACATAAATTTGGCCGTTTATAAATTTATCGAATCTCACAAGTCTAATCTCCCGTCTAATACCGTAAACGCCTACCAAGCCAGTCGCGATATCGATGAATTGAACAAGATCGAGTATGTAGTTAAACCACCTTACACGGCTAAAAACCAAATGTACGTTAAAATAGATCCCTATGCCTCTCTATTTGATCACTGAAAGCCCCCCCATTGACTCGTTAAATATCGATAAATTTTTCAATAAGAGATGCGACGTGCAATCATTTATTTGCGCAAAAGACGTATATTACGGTGCCCATGGTTCACTGTCTTGCGGCGCTAGCGTTTGGTATAGAGTGACAGCGGCAATGTTGAAAAATAGAAAACTTGAACGACGGGCTAATTTCAAATAAGGCGGTGTTGCAAGCGTTTAGCGGATTTGAATCTGGATTGGAATCTGGATCTGAATCTCCCGTGAAATTAAAAGTCGATTAAATCTGAAAAATCAATTGAACCTCGGTTATTCTTCGGAGTAACTGAGGTTAATTTTTTTGCCTTAAATAAATGGGCCATTAATAAAAAAATGACGGACGCAGAGATTTATCATTTAGCCGGCTCGTTACCCAAATCAAGTTTCGGATAAGCACTGGGAAAACGCCCTCGCCAAACAAGATTTCCAAAAACGTATAGATTGCTAAACAAAATTTTCCAATACAGTAAAAAGATAATCGATGACTCGCGGTGTCGTGTTGCTGGTAGCGACGTTTCGGCTGCTAGTCCTGCTAGCCTTCATCAGGCAACTGAAGTCTGGATGCTGCAGGGTCCGCTATATACCGCTGGACCGCGTCCTCTGCGTGTCCCCCGCCGTGTATTGCGGACGCAGTAGGGGCGACCTCAGCAGGCGTCGCACGCTCCACTTCAAGGGCGTGAGGGGGCGTGTCCTCGGTGTGGCTCCGTTGCGCTCCAATGCTCTGGTGGTTGTGTTGGCGGATGGTGGGGAGCCAGAACCCGGGGATGTCGATACCGCTGTCTCTGTTGATGTTGTGTCCATTCGGGCGGATGTGGANGGTATCTTGTAAACCACTCCTCCGCGTCTTCCGGGTGGGATGGGATCCTTAGGACGCACGAGTTGGTTCCTCAAGGTGGTGGATGATCGGAACACATGCGGACGCCGTGGTCCTCCAGGATCCTCTTCAGCCGTCCGGAGATACCGTCCACAAAGGGAAGAACGGTGAAAGCCTTGTACTCCGGTCGCTCCACTTCGGTGCTGGTCTTGGGTCTCGATGACTGCCGGATGAAGGACGCTGGATACCCGTTCGCCGTGAGGGCAGAGGTGACTGTGATCTGTCAACATCGGCGTGTCCAATAGAATCGCGTATCTGTTTTTAAAAGCGTCTGCGATTGCTTTATCCTCGCCGTTGTTTACGACTTCGTTTTTATCGCCAGCCCGAGTCTTCATTTTGCCACGTTTTCCTTTTCCAAACCAAATTAAGCCATATTTTTAGTTTGCGACAGAGTCATCCAATTGTCCTTAAAATTATGAAAAACGTCCGCGTCTCGGTAACTGACGATCTTATTTCCCTGTAGACTCACGGTGATTTCCGAGATTAAATTTCGAGCCATGTTGTTATACACGGTACGGTTATCGTCGGATGCGCCGTCTAGATCGAGTTAAAAAGCGAGTTTGGCGGTACCGGGTACAATTACGTCGTCCATGCCTAAAGCCGGGAATTTCACGTTTAACGTGTGACCCGCGGCTATCGTGTTCGGGTTGTAGGTAATGGTTACTTTGCGTCTTTCGCCTTTGATCGCGCGAGGCACTTTTAGCCTGCGACTCCGGTTTAGTTTTTTAGTGTATTGATGCGACATATTACCTTTACATTATACGATTCTTATTTTACGATTTTTATTTTACTGAAGTATTTTTAAAAGAAAAGAAAACGCGATTAATGTTAAACCCGCTGCGAAATATAGATCTCCGAATTTTTCACTTTGGATCTTATCGCCGACGTGATCGATATCTGCGCGCATGTCACCCAGAATTTGCTCGATGTTGCTTAAGTCAGCTCGAATTTCTGACAGTTGATCTTTAATTTCGCTATTC
>NW_019091600.1:37693-62890 GCF_001949145.1 Acanthaster planci | reverse complement strand
GAATGCGTAAGCTTTCGCGGGGTCAAATTTTTTATTTAGCAGTTTATCAAAAAGTAAAGTCGACGAAGAACGAAAGCGTCACAACCTTGCGTTAGAGCAATTGGCGCAAGCGAAGGAATCCTGGGAACAAAACCGCGTACACATGCTAGATTTTCTGAAAAAACGAATGAGACAAGAATGCGCGAGTCAGCAAACATTTGTAACTGTGCACGAAGCGTTACGAGCTTACAGCGAATAGACCGGTAAAAATATAATGCGGTTACCACTGGAACCTAAATTGTCTGATTTCTACGAGCCTTCCGAAGATCAAAAAATTCGTGAGTTTGTATGGATTTTAGGTGGGACGGCCTTAGTCGGTTTCTTAGCTTATCGATTTGCGTAACTTTATTTTAAAAGTGGAGGAAACTTTTAAAAAACTATTTTACAGCCCGCAAGGCTACTGGCGAGAAGAAAGCGCCGTCGATCATCTACACGAAAAGACCGGTGCTGACAAATCAATTATTAGAAACTGGCTAAAAAAGCAGGCTATTTGGCAAATATATTTACCAAAACCAAATTACGTACCGAGACCTACAATGTTGCAAACAGAATACGTTAGTCCAAACGAAGCTCATCAAATGGACATTTTGTACTTACCCTGGGACCGCGTTAAAAGAAAAACTTTTAAATACGCTTTAACGATCGTAGACGTCGGTTCGCGGTATAAAGAAGCAGAACCGTTGACCAGTAAAACGGCCGAGCAAGTGAGCGTAGCGAGCAAGAAAATTTACGAGCGATCACCTCTGACTTGGCCTAAAACTATAAACGTAGCCTCAGGATCTGAATTTAAAGGCGAGTTTAAAAAGTTAATTGTTAAACATGGGGTGGAAATTTAAGTGGGAAACCTGGGCGTTCATAGGTCGCAGGGGATCGTGGAAAGGTTTAATCGTACTTTAGCTGAAAGGTTATTCGGTCATCAATACGCTCAAGAAATGTTAAACGAGGGCGTAAAATCGGTCGTAAAATCGTTAAACGAGGAAAAAATACGCTTAATTGATGCTGTTCCTGCCGAAGCCGTCAAATTAGACCGAGTGAAACAAATAGCTAGTGCGCCTGTTAAAAGCGCGTCGCGTGAATTACCTCCAAATGTATTAGTTAGATATTTATATTACCCGGGCGAGCAAGAAGGCGGCACCGTCAGAAGGGCGACAGATCCAGTCTGGTCCGTAGACGTTTATCAAGTGGAGAAGCGCACCAGTCAATTTAAACGAGTGGAAGGCAGGAGGGTAAAAACGGGCCCCACTTTGTATTATCTATTAAACGGGCCAAAGAGGAGTTTTGTCAAAGAGGAGCTTCAAGTCGTACCCGAAGATACCGAATTACCGCCCGAGTTTTAACTGCGCAAAAACTGAATTGAGAGCTTTCTCTTTGTCCTTAAAATTTGAGTTGTACACCCAGTGATAGATAAACGATTCGCGTTGTGCTCGCTCCGCTCGCTTCAGCTTAACAGATTGCTTAGCTCGCTCCAGGTCAGTTGCTTTAAATCCTTTAATCCTCGATTGATAGTGCCCGTAAGCTAACGTATCAACCCCGTTTGGTAAAATATAACGCTTGGTGTCTAACGGCGACAGACTCAACTTATTTTGCGACACGGTAAATATTTGATGTTTGTCTGATCTAAATAATAGCTGTTGATTGAAATGCTGCTTCTATTCAAATAGGCAGCTTTTATACATATCATGTGATAACCGTTTCTCGGTTACTACTTTTGTTACCCCTTTCGCCTTCTTTAAATTTTGATCGGTAGTTAAGATCGAATACATTTTTGGGCGTATGCAAACGACCTCTGAAATGACCTTACCACCAAATTCGTCTTTCCTTTTGCCTATGACCTCTTTATTTTTGGTGCTGTAAAGTTGATAGTCGAGCGGGTAATTACTTAAAGTCAAATAATGTACGCTTTTTACTCAAGTAGCCGTTTAAATCGTCAGTTTGAATCTGAACTAACAGAGAATCAGTGTACGTATGAAGTAAATTTACTTGTTCACCAAAATTTGATTTTAGTTCGTTGTAATAGAAATCGGAAAGGAAATCGGAATCGGAAAGGTAAATACGCCAAAGTCAGTTTTTTCGGGTTTTTCCAATCTAAACTGCACTTTTAGGGCCGTTTGCAATTTGTAAGAACCCACTTCCTTTAACTCTCCAACGCTTTCTTCTCGATGAAAGTTTTGTAAAAATCAAAAACGGGCACGAGGTCGTATTCAAAGAAACGGGGTATCAATTCCCAATTGCGGTAGTTGCCCTGAAAGCGTCTCACGTTTCTAATGTCGACTTCCGCAATTTCCTTGGGTTGAGTGTAAGCTTTAATCGCTTCAATAAAGTCTTGTTTAACATATCTGTCTTTGTGTGCAGAAGGAATATTGTATTTTTGAACCGTTTTCAACAGCTGACGATATGACTGACGCGGGAGGTACCTAAATTGTTTCTGGTCTGCCCGTATGGCTTCAATGAGCTCGGGTTTAGTATGAGATTTACGCTTGGGAGGTGGTACCGAGATGTGATACTGCTTGATAAAATCTTCTAAAAACCCCTTTTTGAACCGGTAAAAGGTCGTTAGTAGAGGTCTAAATTGTGGTTTTTCCATGTCTCTATTTATAAGTAGCTTTCTAAAATTTTTCTCATTTTTTTTATTGACTTGACTTGACATGTTTTTTTATATATTGTTATTTTTATATATAGGCCATTTATTTAAGGCGGTTGTAAACATGGCGCATTTTGCTTTGAACAGAGCCGCGCTTTAAGTAGAAGTCACGAGTTTAGACCAGAAAAGCGAGGGGAAGTCCCTTTTTTGTTTGAGAGTGATTGTTTATTTGATCAGCGCACGTCGCGAGTTGTTGACAGAAAAGTACGCCGGGGTCAAAAGGTCAAGGTAAGTGAAGTGGGAAACCCCGGCGCGGGTGGCGGAAAGGAAGGTGAAAGCGGGGTGAAAGCGGGGTGAAAGGGGAGGTGGCGCAGAACTCTCCAATCCCTACTACTAGCTATTCGGAGGATTCATTGCACAAGGTGCGGCGTCTGCGTCGATGCTCCCCAGGCCTTGCCCGTAACGTTATACTGCACGGTTACCACAATAGGTGAAAGAAAATGGCGCACTTCACTCCCGAGTACTTCACCGAATATCGGAGAGAAATGTATGAATGGGGAAGCGCTGCAGATAGAGGCGGCAAGCCTATGGCGAGGTTCTATGACATCTGGGCAGATAGATACGCCAAGGTATGTGCCAGACTTATTAATTTTTTTAGTTTGTTCTGTTGTTCTTTGTGTGTTGTACGGGGAACAAGTACGAGGGATGTTATTGGCCTGACTGGGGATCGTTGGTAGGGCGGTTTTCTCTGGATTTCAGCTTCGATAAAGCAACCTCATCAAAAGCTTATTGACGGTTTTCCACTCTCATCCTATGATCGTAAACATATGACTGTAAACATGTAAAACAAAGTCGGGCAACCTTCTGATGGGCGGCCATCGGGGCAAAAAGACAAGACTGAGAAAAATAAAACAAATTATATTAAAAATTAACAAATAAAAATAAAGAAGTGTTTTAACAATAAAAAAGAACAAAAATTAAGAAAAATGAATGAGAATTGGTACAAAAAAATTAAAAATGAAACGATGGAAAACCAAATGAAATTATTAAAAATAAATAAATATAATAGACAGAAAGTTAAAAACAGAATAAAATAACTAAAACAGAAAACGAATAAGAAATGAAAGCAGAAAAAATAGGAATCAGCCAGAAAATATAAATACTGAAAAATCAAAAGATAAAGGAAAAAAAATACAAGTAGAAAAAGAAGTAAAAAGGACAAGAAACATTTTTTTAAAACAAAGATAAAGCTACTACAAAAATGACAATACAAACTGCTAGTCTTGTTTGAAAAGAAGTAAAAAAGAAAAATCTCAAAAACAAAACTGCAAGTGGCAAAACAAAATTGTAACTCGCAAAACTAAATTGTAACTCATAAAATTGTAACTTGCAAAACAAAATTCTCGTAAAAAAACTGACTAACTCATAAGGTTGGGGGCGTGCGAAGCTCTGTGCTAGCTGCGCGCGTTTGTTCACTCATGGATGTAGGAAGAGGTTTGCTGAACTTCACTCGTCAAACGCGCCGCGCCGATGGTGGAATATTTCAGTCTTTAAACTTCTACAAAGTCTTTCCATTTCCTTAGTAACAGTGATCCACAAAATATCCATACCCTTTGACTTGGCCACTAAAATCTTTGAATGATGGAGTGGTAGAATAGGTAGGACACAATAGCACACAAGGTACGACTTGAGGACGCGTTTGTTTTCTTATTCCTCATTGGGCATGATGTTGTATACAACAATGGTAATGGCTCTGGCAATGCAATAGCGAACTGTACACGTGCACACGGGGGGGATGTTCCTTGTCAATATGAACTCGACTACCTGTATGAAGATTTAAGTTAAAAGACGTCAATGTCGATCTTGACATACATGTGAAACGTTGCCATGATTATGTTATCGAACAAATAAAAGTGAAAATGCCTGTTTGTATGGTAATTTTCATTGGTTCGTGGTTTATAAATATTAATGTTCCCCTTTGACTGTCACTTATGGGATCATATCCTACTTTTAATTTCTGATTTGCATGACTTATATATGTTTGAAAGCTCATATTATTCTGTCCCATAATTACATTTTGGGGGCATGGAGGGGCTTTTAACAAAACCAGGCAAACATTGATGTGTGTCCTTATGATGCCCATATTTTTCACATTAAATAGCCAGATACTAATGAAGCAGTGTGCCATACAGTGAGACAACAGTGGTTTAATGGATGAAATGCCGTGACTAGCGTGATTGAGCAGTCTACAAAAAGCCGTATGGAATTGCTGTTATTTGGGGTTGATTAAATAAAGCACACTGATTTCAAAGTTGGACAGCCCCAAAACAACTCAATGTGATCCTGTTACATCTTGTAGCTAATTGAACTGTTACTCCATTTACTTATGCTATGGCTAGACCATCTAACTGCCTTGAAATTAGTTAGAAGGCAATTACATTGGCAATTACATATTTCAGAGCACTGATTATATTATATTCTTGTCAATATTTATTTACCATGTTGTCAACAACTATATGGAGCTTCTAAACTCGTCAATTCATGGATTCAATATGGTTGTATTCATTGTATATCATTAGATCCTCACTAATGTTGCATGCTCCGATTGAAATTTATGAACATTTTGATAGAGCAATAAAGGAGTAAACCTTACTCAAGTGGATAGGCACAGCACTCCTTCAGGTAGTTAAGTGTATGTTGTGTCCTGGTAGCGTTTGAGTGTTATTTATCCGTGAACATGATGCTTATTAACGATGGCGGCTGGAATACACTCTGCATATAATGCATTTTATAAGCTTTTGGAGAGAAGTAAAGCAGTCCACCGCCAGCTCCTTTTTGGGGGTGGGGGTGGGGGGTGGGGCAGGGTGTCAACTTCCCACCCCAGCTCATAACCATTATTTCTTTTTACTTTCAACAATGGCAAACCTGAATACTGATGTAGGAAAGATCAAAATCATGAGGTTACATCATGTATAATGGTGCCTGAAACAAAGGAGAGATCCTTATATCCCCAAATGGGGTTTAAAAATTCTGGTAAAAAGACCCCAAACACACAAACTTACTGACCATCCATGTGCACGTCATTATCAGAAAAATTATGATGATACTTGCACCCCATGGAGCTTACTTGTCTAAATCAAATAATTTACTGCCATTTCTCTGTTAAACTGTTTTTTTCTTCCTGATGTATATTGTATATTTTCATGTTCAATGTTGATGTGAATTAAATTTAATTGTGATTCTAATGCTGACCTTTTCCATTCATTCATGGAGAGAATTCAATGACAGTATATCCTGGGCGCGTATATGAAAACATTTACGAAGTATAAAGGCTGTGTACTAATTATTACCACAGATACTGCACGGTTGAACGCGTCCAAGTTTTTAATTGGTTCAATATATGCATGACATTGTAACCGAGTTAAGAGTCTCAAATTTTCAGTGATTTTGTGGCCTCACGGCAATAAATCTTGAGAACAAAAAGAAATTGCTCAAAAACTAAAATCTAATTTGATTTGAAAATGAAGGCTTTGAAGGTCCGTACTTTTGTGTTTATCTGTGGTTATTCCAGCCGTTCATTGATGTGGCCGTGAAAGAAGGTTGTTTCTTGTCAAAGGACCTCTGGGCCAAGGAGTCAGGTCTTGGACATTAATGTCAATGCTCTTAGACTTATCGAGAAATTGTCTGTCCTTGCCATTGCAGCTGCACGACGACCTTGGCTTTCCCGCACCGTCCAATATGGCAGCCATTGCATCTGAAATAATCGGTGATAAATCTGTGAGGATTCTTGATGCAGCCTCAGGGATAGGAATGGTCGGAGAAGCGGTAAACATCGATCAACAAAAAGACATCATTTAAATTACACGTACTCTAGTATTAGAAGTCATCATCAGTTTTGAAAAATTACCAGATCGTCATATACATCACTGCATTTCAAATTTGCTCTTTGTTCCGTGAAATTAATTTTTTTTTTACCCGAGGAGTTTTTATTCTGTACTTTGCTTTCGAAGGCTGTATCTTGCTCTCAGGTCTGTTACGGATCATATTATACCTTCAAATTATACCAAGAAAAACGAAAATAGAATTATGTGACAGGTTAAATGATTCTCTGCAAGCTTTTATCTGTTCTGTCCACAGCTTAAGAATCTCGGCTTCACGTGTATCGACGCTTTGGACGCTTCCCAAATTTCCTTAGACAAAAGCAAGGAACGTCAGTGCTACACTGAGTACATATGCGACACACTAGATGACCACCGGACGAAAATTCCTGACAGTGCGGGTCTAATGTTATCATTATTAGCATCCTTCACTATTGATACGAATTGATATTTTGTGTTCCTTAAAGTGGCGAAGTATTTCTACTATGGTTGATAAGTCGAACCCTAAGACAAATATGCCCCACACACTTGGCTGAAGGGAAAAAATACCTGTCTTCCTTTTCAGGGGAGGATCTTGATTTTTCCTTGTTACTTAACCACGATACCATGCGAAGCTCAGACATAACTACTAAGTTGGGGTTAACCCAAATTTTTCCATTTCCAGGGGACATAACATAAACCCAGAATATTAGTTCTTCATCCAACATTGCTTCGCAGAAGTGTACGACCTCAGATTATAAGACACTATTAACATGACTTCATGTATTTATACAAATAAAAGTGACTTTTTGAACTTCACTCTGAACTGGAATTTCCCTCTTGTACCCGTCCAGATAACTATGACGCTGTCGTAATGTGCGGTGCCTTTGGCGTTCCTGGTCACGTAGACGATTTGTGCTTTCCAGAGCTGATTCGAATAACGAAGCCGGGTAAAAACATTTAAAACACGGTTGAATTAAACCATTGATCCTGACAGCAAATTTGAATATTTCTTAAATACATGTACATGCATGCTGTTTCTAACTTGATACTAATTTAGTATCTTTAACTTTTCCACGGTTGTGATAATAAGTCTGGTCGCAGGTGTGGACTTGATCAATTAAAAGTGACCTCTTTCCTTGTTTTCACTAGGTGGGTACATAATGTTTACATTGAGTGTGAAAGTATTCGACCAATGGGAGGCCAGGTTGGAGGCAGTTATTGGTGCACTCAGTGAGCAGGGACAATTGGAACTTGTGGAATATCGCTGGATACAGTATTACTCAAGTGACAAATTAAACGAAAAGGCTAAGGTGCCGATTCTCAGAGTCTTATCCAAGTGAAAACAAGGCCCAGTTGTTTTGGACAGCAGTGATTTGGTTGATAATTGCGCATGATCGGCAGGAGCTTTGAAGAGGCAGTTTAAAAGACAAACTAAAAATAAAAGTTGATTGAATTTATAGTATAGGGTGTGTGGATATTTCTGTACCTAACATAGGATGAATGCTGTGAGTTTGTGAACCATGAAATTTCTATGCAGTTGGAAGGGGAAGGACAGCGGTTGGACCACAACCATGAAAATAGAGGTTATACCACAATTTAAAGGATACAAATTATTCAAAGCATGAACTTGCCTTTATTCCAACTGTTTAATCGAACGGTAAAAAGCATTTTTTTGTTTATTTTTGTTTAGAAAATCAGCTTGAAACAAATCGATATGGCATTAATTAAGGTTCAAAATATCCACTGCAATTTTGTTACTTTCAGTTGTCCATGAATCAACATGATGACTTCCGCAAAGCAACAATCTGTGAAATAAAGAAAGACCTTGTAAAGACCTTCGACGCATCAGTTTCAGCACTGACACATTGACGCCACTTCTCATGAAATTAATTATCGAAATAATTTCATTCCGTTGATAAGGCACACAGTATCTAACAGTACTTGTCACTAGTCTTTGTTATTGGTTGCTCTTTATTGCTCATATTGTAAACGAATAACAGGGTCAAAGTCGTAGGCAAGAATGGGTTAACATCAAAATCTAAGGTTCAAGTGCAAGATTGCAAATTGTCGTAAATGTCTGTCATTGCATGCTTACAGAGCAGAGTTAAAAATGTAAATGAAGTCACTGTACACTGTAAAGTAAAAAACATGGTTTAGTGGTAAACGTTAGTTAACTTTAGACAAAAAGTGTTGCGAGCCTGGTTTTTTAAGTTGTGAGTGTACTGCACATACTGTTGGCATAGATGAAGGTCACCAAAACATCCTAACGCCCCCAAAACAAAACAAACACAAACAAGCAAACACCCCAACAAACCAACCAAATAACCTAACCGAACTTAAACAAAATCGAAACCATACCTTTCATACAAGCAGAATTCTTAGACGGAGAATTACAACTTTGTAGAAGACAACAGAGAAAAGTTCTTTAGTTCGTCGCTTGTGCGTTACCCAGTTTCGTCTACTTGATACCTGGTACTTGGTAGAAATTCCTCCTGAATTCTCCACTGGGGAGATTGACAAGGAGGCCACCGATCTTTCGCCCATCCCCATTTCCGTTCGACGGTAAACATTTCTGCTGTCAAAGAAAGACCCGGAGCCAAATTGTATCCGTAACTTAGCCTTTATGAGGGATATAGCGCACTGCAGCTTAGGGCCACCAAGCCTTAACATAGACAGAATTTACCTTAGACAAGTGCTGAGCTTCATCGAATAGTTAATTATAGTCTTAGCAACGGATACTGGGAAAAAACGGATTTGGGCTGTGACAGTGCAAGAGGGCGTCACACAAAATTGTAACTGTGCCAACTTAATTTACATCAGAACTCATGTCAACACGACAATGTCAACTTTCTAAACTCTTTTAACTTTGCACATATAATAAAATAACAATATTGAAAAATGGGAATTATTTCTTAATTAAAACCCCTAGTAGCATAACATCCACGATAAACTACGGTGCTTTATAAATTGACGATGTAAATCAAACATTAAACATTGTTGACAATGCTTGAATAAAATGCTTATTATTTGATTTTTCCGATTACGTGGTGAGCTTCTGAGTAAGCTACAAACTATTTAAATGTGCTCCAGTTTTCTTGTACGCCTGTCTCAAATACTATAGGAATATTTCGAATCAATTTCCCCTTTTTTCATTTAATTATACGAGGGCTCATCTGGCCTGGGAGTGCTTCTCATCACCCAAAAGGGAGTGTTGTTTAAAGGTGACGGACATGACATACCCGACAAGTTCATCATTGTTATCCTTGGCTGAAAAAAGAGAATTACGTTTTGACATACAAAAACTATGTCAACGAGAAAGTCCCATTGGAGATAATGCTTCAAGTATTTCGTCAATCCCAAACTTCAGGCGTCTGAAATTTTAATAGGTTAGCGAGTAAAGGCGCGTTTTGTGCAAAACGGTCGTCGAAAAGGCTATGAGTCTTCAAAATGGTTTCCTGGCGAGAGACGAATACAGAGACGAAGATGAAGTTCAAAGTATTCAGGCTGTTATTCAGTGTGGTTAAAATTGGGCCTACAAGCTAAACCAATCCATGGGTCCAGGTCTTGAGAAGGGTCCAGCGTAGTGCCCAGATAGATGCTGAGCATGGCCGAGACCAGAGTTGACTTGATCCAGGACCCACCGTCTTTCAGAAGAGTCATGTGGTTGATGATCGCTTCCAGTGTCTCACTATCAATTCCGTCTGCTTTGTTGTCTCTGTTATTGTCGCCTGGCCGATTCCATGTCTGCAGGATTCTTTCTCTGAAGTAGCGCCAAGGACGTCCAACGTCCAAACCCCAAACAGCCAAAAGGG
This sequence comes from Acanthaster planci, assembly GCF_001949145.1. The sequence goes on along the minus strand of NW_019091600.1, from coordinate 52,598 downwards.
GACCAGCCAGAAAGACGACCTTGTCACACCAAGTGAAGACGGTCCACAGCATCAAGTTGGACTCCTCCCGCTTGATGTCTTTTCTGATCTCTGGCAATGTATCCATAGTATAAGGGATCGCAAAGACGACCCCCAAGACCGCTATGGACACCGACAGTACCATCCATCTCCCACCGAAATCGCGATAGCTTCGAAAGCCAAAGCACAGCTTCCTGATTTCGGCCTTGGTGGTCTCGATGTCAGGCGCACCCCGCTTGCTAATCCTGACGGCAGTTTGGTGAAATTCCTCCCGATGTGACATCTGGAGGCAGTGGATGACGAAACAGAAGATTCCATAGAGGGCGTAACCAGCCACACCCCCTATGGTCCTGATGTAAACGAAGGCATCCCTTGGGCAATTTGTACTTCCAGATTCCAGGAAGAACACCATCAATTTCATGATGATGCAAGGAGTTGGTAGCGCCATGAAACCAAGGAGACGCCACCACATTTTACTGGGGCTATGCTCCAAACGCTCCTTCAAGTACACCTCAGAGAACACGGCCAGGCGATCTCTAGTGGAATCATAGAAGCAAGAGATGTACAATCGAGCAATCAGACAGAACAGCAGGGTTATCGTCAGTTGGGGAAGGTACGTCAAGTAAGAAATGAAGAACACAGTGTCTTGTCGTTTACCCAGATAATCCTTGAAAATGATGGCGAGATCGACAAAGTGGAACACCACGATCAGCAATATAAGTAGGAAGGAAACGACTCCATAGCCTATCAGAGAGGAAGAAAAGAAATCAACAGTTCTGAATATCGATGTTAATTTGCTCACGTTCAGTCGTTTGGTGTCCATTGTCTAATGCCGATCTTGTTGTGAAACTGATTGGATCACTCAGCAAAATCATCACTCATTCTCGTTAACCACGCACATTTATGTTGACACCGCTCGACGGATGTCAAGTAGTTTTAATTGTTCATCAGGTGATGACGATAAGAACCTGACATTTTCCAATCATGCGGGAACCACAGTCATGCATATACACCACCCTACATTCATAACTCGTACCGTGAAATTTAATCAAGTTTTGGTGATTACTGGCACTTGGTAGCTTTAATGTATTTTCCTTATGCAAACATTTTATTTCTTGGCGGGTCAAGATAACCAGAGGACGTAGTGATCAAACAGTTAATAACTGAAAGCTACAGAACTGCCTTGAGTTTCAGATAAAAGTAAATGTCAAATGAACCATACTGATCTGATTTCAAAGATGGATTTGCGCCGGGGATTTGCGCCCTGCACGTCGGGCAGGGCAAAATCCAAAATTAACATACTACTCTAAATTGAATAGTCCTATAGGGGATTAAATAGCACTTTTGATCCAACCTTGAGTGCTGGTGTATATGGGTATTTAAGAGATAGTGAGATACTAGTACGTACTCTTTTCATCATCCCATAATATTTCGTAGCCCCGGCACCGATGCCACAGACTTGCACACCGACCTGCCGTCGTTTTTGACCGAGGACCTGGCAACAGCCCCAAGATGGCCAGGCCTATCCGTAGTGGCAATTGGCCGTCCTCCATGATCAATGACTGTGGACCTTTACTGCTTTGTTGCCTGATTTAGAACAAGGAAGAGTCCCAGCTGATGGTTGTCTCACCACCCTCTCAACTGACCAAACGCAAAGCAACTGACCAAACGTGGGGCAGCAGAATGACTTTGTACTTTGCATTGCGCTTCATAATAATGTTGGGAAGTCCCTGCTGTTTCGAATCTCGTAATGTGCTTCCTTGATAACGATTATGGTGAATCAATATAGACCTACACGAATACCAATAACTGCACGGCCACTCACCAAAGCAGTCATCAGAGGTGTCGAAAACTACATCTACGCGTTTCTCTTACGATCAAGATGTTTGAATCATGGTTTGAATTCTAGGGGCATCTTCAAAAGTTCTTTGGATCATTACTGGAGAACTATTTTGTGAGTTCATCATCGTGAAAACGTAGAACGCCTGCCGATTATTTTGCAATGTCGGTGGGATTAGCAGACGGGGTGGTTGCAATAACGCCGCCCCCATTGAAAAAAAGGAAAAGGAAAAGGAAAAGACAAAACGAAACAAAACATGACCAAACAATGACAGACTTTTTTTCCCTGCTTTGTATTGGTGTGTGTTATTGATACTAACAAGGAAAAGACACTGGCCAAAATGATATTCATCCTCTCAAGTAGAGCAGGCGCAAAGTGTGTTACCTTGGTCCAAACTTTTCTGCAACCATTATTCTAATTCGTGCCCTGACGATCTGAGTGAACCTAAGGGTCGAGTGATAGTCCGGATTACCATATGATGGTAGTTGTATTTCACAGATGCAGGTGCACAACTGGACAAACCATGAGAAATAATGATTCTTAAAATCTCAATGCATGTATAACTTCTCTGATACCAGCATGAGGTTTTGAAATCGCCATTGAATCACATTTCGAAGAACTAAACTCAATGAACACTTCTGTGAACAAAAGTGTAGTTCAAGGGGGATCACGGTGGCAGTTGATAATATTCGGTATGAGGAAAATCCCCACAATATTGTGCAACACAAGGAAGTCTGCACATAAGGTTTTAGTTTTTCCGCCCGATATTCTTGGAACCAAACAGAATTGACCTAAGATCACGATGTTGCCGCCAAAATATTATTGTTGGACAGACATGCAAATTGTTTGCCAATTGACTTTGGATCGGCTGTTAGTGTTAGTGACCACAGTTACGTATAGTCTCACTATGAACTCGTTAAAAAATAATTTAAAGGGTGACAAGTGGTCTTCGTTGAGGCTTATGGGCAAACAGGAATCGTATTTATGAAAAATGACAAGTCAACAGCATTTTTTTCTGCTAGCTTCCACATATCCTCCACGGTGATGTATGAATAGAGATTCACTGCGAAACCTTGGCACGGTTACGCGAAATGGGGCAATACTGAGCGGTACACTTCCCACGATATCAACCACATAAATTCAACGTTGGAACCAGTTATAGACCAACTGAATTTGTTTTATTGCTGAGGCCTCTAGAAAAAACTGCCAAAACAACAGCAGCAAAACAGTTTAACTGTAGATTTCCAGTAACTCCATACCGTGTGCGCGTAACACTAAACACGCGATGGAGTCGAAAATTTAAACAAAAAACATGAGGGAAGTGGTTCTTGAGAGGAGACTAGTCTTCGTAACTCGTTGAACTCGAAGCTTCCCCTAATGCAATGTCGTACTTGTCCCTCGAAAAAACTGCTCCAGAGCCACGAGTAAAGCATTTTTGAAGTCTAGCTTCCGTAGAAGTAGTGTGAAAAAAAAAACACTAAGTATAGCTCAATGTCTTCGTGTGGAATGGTCACCTCTCACCTTATCCGTTTGCATTCGAATATGCTTGGGAGCTGGGACCAGTCTAGTCCAGTGAACGACGTAAGGGAAGGGGAATTCCCCTCGATTTCTAAATCGGCATGAGGCGCCATGACGCGTTAGAATCAACGGATGCGGCGCTTTCCAAGATTCCAAGAAGCCTCTGTGTGTTGGACTAACAGATTTGAATAGGTAGTAATAGTACTCAGTACTAAAGTAGGCCCACTTAGCAACAGTTTCTCCAAAAACAACGTCATTATGTTGTGGATTTTGGAAAAATTCCGAAAGTAAACCTCTCTTTGTGACCTGGTGACGTACATGTAGCAAAGTTGACTATGCATGGCCTTGGTCAACTGCTCTCATCAGTTGACCTGGCCTATTTTCTTTTGTTGCATACATGCCCATTTTGAACCTAGTGCAGGCAGAAAAACAACTTGGCATGCAAGAGCAATGAGCATCAATTCATCAAGGTGTTAATCACTGAATGATGTGCACAGAAAATAAAGGCATGGTCCTGAGAGTGCTTCAGGTACATGTAGCAATGGACATTGTTTCGAGTGAGTCTAGTAATGACAGAAAGAGAGCAAATTTGTACCTATAGCCTTGCATGACTCAACTGTTGGTTTTAGTCAACATTTTTTCAATAAATAATGCCTATAATTAATTACCACCGGCCATCAGTGCATTATCATATGTTCATAAATCCTTTTCCCAATCTTGCTTGACCATATTTTCGTCACATCGCCAAAGGAACCCGCCACACAAACTTTCAGTGCGGCAAAATGCGTCAAGCCACGGCAACCCAAACACAAGGGATGCAACCTGCTGAGACCCCAGTCTTTCAAAATATACCCCTTTTATACACTTTCATCAACTCCTTATGTGTGAATTTTTACAATTTCTTAGAGATCAAATCTTGAAAATAATTACATTTTTCTTGTCTCAAAATCGTTGACAGAGAGGGGGCGAATGCCTGGACAAAAGCGTCTATGCTTGGTATCAAACAAAAGAGAATTTTCTCTTCTTGTAGATGATGTCATTTCTTTTTTTTCCAACAAACCATTGCAAGTTCACACCCCAAAACTTGAGGGGGCGTTGTTGCATCAAATCAAGATGGCCATGCGCAGGAAAGGGAGCGCTCACAAGTCGTTGTGAATGTTCATCGTTTTGAACCACAGATTTCTTCATTTTCAACATCTCAATCACGCCAAAAAAGACATCCCTTTAAAGATTACTATTTCTTCTTAAAAGTTCTGTGAGGGTTGGATCTATTTGAACGTCAGAAAAAGGTTAAAAAAAATCACTTTTTGAAGGCACTTTTACACGGTGACAGATATAAATGAAAACAATGATCGTTTCGCTGACCTCCCTAGCATTATACCAACTTACTGTACTCTGCCGTCACATACAGATTTCATGTACTTCGATGATGTAGGCCTATGAGGTTAGATGTCTGCTGGGTAGGTAGTTATACCTCATTAAAATGGTTAAATTTGTATGTATTTTGCCTATCCACACTACAGAAGACCATATGTACAGCTCAATCAAGGTGATCAGGAAAGAAAGAGTTGCATAACCAGACATTACTCTGTACACAAACCAAATGACTGAGACTAGTCTGAAAATTCCAAGTGTTTTCTAAGTAAACTCTTCAATAATTTCTGTGCTAAATTTGACTATTTAGAACATGTTATCACTTTCTGATGGCTAATAAACTACCGCAAGGGAAAGTTCCGATTACGGTGCACGCCCAGTCATACCAGTTGGACTGCATGGGCGTAAATCCTGGGGCATGGGCGGGGTATACGCCCCCATTTTTGACTAGGGGATTGATATTGAATCGCCTCCCACAGACTTTTCCTTGATGAGAAAATATTAAGGCAGATTGTGAGGAATTTTTCAGACTTCTAAACAAGTTAAAACAACCAAAATGTATTCAGCAGCACTCGAAAAGGGAGAACAACTGAAAAAACGCTCTTTTGATGGCAGGTTCTGCAGGATTGTAATACATATTACTGATGGACATCTGCATCAAAAAAAATGAACATTGCTCTTCAGTGTCATATGTCACATGGTTTCAGTATCTCCCTCCCTTTTTAAATTTCTGTGGCTGGGCAAGTCATCCCTCCCCCAACTAAATTTACACCACTGTTGGACAGTCCTAGAGATGGACAGAAGAAATCTTGTGTTAAACATTTTAAATATTTTGAAAGTCAAAAGAAAACTTGAATGTTGTTACTTAAGTTTTTTTTTACACATTGGTAGTCTTTAAGTCATAAAAAGGAAGATCTGAATGCAAGTGGAGTGGAAAATTTATCCACCTAGCCCAGACTAGAGCCAGTCTATTTTGGTCTCAGTTTTGTTTCAGTGCCATTAGTTTTTATCACATGGATTCACTCTTGAACCTTGAACAGCCCATAAACTCAGGATTTATTTGTCTTGGAACCAGACAGTGATAAATGGGTAAATCCAAACTTCTGCTTTGTCAGTAACTTCTGTCAGGCAAGTGAACATGTGATGAATGTTCAATGAATGTATTAAAAAAAAGACAGTTGTTGAGTGGTTGTATGAGTCATGCATCTTTGTGTCATGGGCAGGAGCGGATCCAGGATTTTTCAAAAGGGGAATGATCCTGGATTTTCCCAAAGGAGGGGCATGAGCTAAGCAGCAATGGTAAAATGCCCGTGAGCATGAAGCCCGGAGCCATTTTGGATTCGAGGTACTCTGATGCAATTTCAGGCAGAATGAAACCTTTTTTCTTCTCCCTTACTCTTTTTCACCTTTTCTTTTATTTATTAATTTTTTTGGTGGAAGGCGGGGGGAAGGGGGCGTGTACCCCCCACACACCCTCAGGATCCACCCCATTGGGATGAGTGAATGTGTACCCATGCAGCAGTTATTTCACACTTGATCCCAAGGAATATGCATGTTGTAGTTTTCTGTGGTTTTAAGGTTCTTTAACATCATTGTGCCCTCGGGATCTATGTCTTAAAAATCATCATTTTAAAAATTTTTAAGATTGTAATGTTCTTGCATCACCCTCAAAGTAAACTGGGAGAACGGTGGCAAGACGGGGCCCCTTCCAGTGGAAGTCTGATCTTCTTGGTCCCTTCTGTTTGCAAGTTTAAAATATGCACAACCTGTGTTCAAGCCACTGTTAACTTTGTTACAGTGCCCTCTTCAATATATAGGTTAATCCTTCAGCTGCACAGGTACTCCATAAGGAAGTTCACTTGAGTTAAAATATCGCTGCACAGCCTGGGGAGGGAGGGGCCAAACTCGACTGTCCCACACCCAGTCTTTGAAATTTGGCTCGTATTAAAAGACTGGCATTATGAGTACATCTGTGAAATTTCAATTTATTATGAAATATGGTTTACTTTTATGATCATTCATATTTCATGGCCTTATGCATGTCAGCCAGCATCCTTTAAGCTTGTCATTGGGACAAGTTTACAGTCTCAGAATAAAGGTATTATGTGAGAACAGTATGTCTGATTTTGACAAAATTGGTGTCAAAATACTTGAGGACATCACTGGAAAAGATCCTGAAAGTTCAGCCTGGATGAACGAATTGTGATGGAAGCAAAGAATATGCCAAGGGGTGGGTTACCACTCCCCCTTGCTCGTTGAGGATTTACATAGGAAACATGTTACTTCTCCAATTAAATTGTAATTCAATGAGTAATGATATATGTAGCATAAAAGGAATAATTATAGCATTACTCTCTTATTGCTTCAGGTTCCTGTTTGCTACCTTTGAGGCAGGAAGGCCCATGAGGACCAAACTTGGCCAAGTTCCATTGGGCAGTTGATGACAACCTCCTGTTTTTCATCACAAGGTAATTTCCATGTTTCGATTTTCAAAAAAGTTGAATAATTGTCCCAAATAAGCCAAAGGTTGATTTGAGAAGTAGACAATTTGACTAGGAGGCCAGTTGGCCAGGGAAGAAGTGGCCAAGGTTTGCACAATTTGGGTTGGTAAGTGTGTCTTAAGAAAGACCACTTTTGTATCTCAAAGTCAAAAAAACTTCAAGACACCCAGTTGCCCTCTGACTTGTCGGGGCTGGTTCAACCACACTTTTATTCAGTTCTTAGATGTCAGCAGGATACTTTGCTTAGGAGCTTTCAGATGGTGAAACTCATTCAAGTCAAATACCTGTGAGATGTTTTTTCTTACTGACACATATGGATGTCATTTGGGTTGGAAATCCATTTCTGCCTTAACTCCTGTGCATGAAATGATGTGTTCCTTGTTAACACTTTTTCAGTGCTGAGAACCTCATATCACATACCAAATTGTGTGCAGGTATTACACATGTACACAGAAACCTTTCTAATGTATAAATGGAGAAACCCTGGGATGGTGGGGTCCTGGTACCTGTTTGTCCAATATCTGTTGTCCCTATGTGCACACTTACATGTAGGGATGAAAAGGTATACCAATCTTTACCATCCATACATCATTTAATGAGATGTGTCCCTTTAATGTTCACATTAATTAAGAGAGATTCATTACATTTTATCCCTTTATTTATGTTTGGATTTATTAATTAATCCTGCCTTTGCTCCATATTTTGCTTCAGATGGAAGGAGCTTCCTATGTCAACATTGATCGAAAAGACATTTCAGTTGGTCCTGTAATTAGTTCAGGGGCATGCAGAAATAAAGTGTGCCGGGCAACATGGACGTTGGCTTCGTCGGAAAAAACAGTAGCTGTTAAAGTCTGCAATAATTTCCATGAGGATGAAGTTTTGATACTGGCCAAACTGAAGCATGCCAATGTCATTGAGTTCTTTGGAGTTGTGAAGCCTGCCTCAGCAATTGACAGTTACATGATTGTAACAGAATATGCCGAGCAGGGTTCTTTGTATGATGTGATTCGCCAACACCGTGATAACTGGCCAGAGTATAGGCAGAATCGTTGGATGAGATGGGCCCAGGATGGTGCTAAGGCTCTGGAGTACATCCATCAGAAGGGGTACCAACATGGGGATGTCAAATCACCCAACTACCTTGTCACTCATGATGACACACTGAAGATATGTGACTTTGGCATATCTAGGAAATGGGACTTTACCATAAGCACAGTCACCAATAGGGGGTCCTACCCATGGATGGCACCAGAGGTCTTTGGTAATGTTGCAGATGATTCCAAGAGTGAAAGAAAACCATGCAAGGTCACAACAAAATCAGACGTCTTTTCTTATGGTGTTGTCATTTGGGAAATGATTTCTGGTAAGGCCCCCTATCCTGATAAAGTGGGATTTCACATTTACAAAGCTGTAGTTGAGAGAAACGAACGACTGCAGATTCCATGTGACTTCCCAGAACACCAACAAATCAGTGATCTACTAAGTAAATGCTGGCAAGCCAACTACAAGGAAAGACCCAGCATGCAAAAAATCCTCAGAGACCTTGCTGACATTGAGAATGGCCAAAGGAAAACAGTGGGTGAGTTTACTTATAACCATGCAGTGTATGTGTAAGGACACGTAAACACGAATTGGCTGTCTATATGCACAGAAACCACTGATAATTGTTATGCCAAGTGTGCCTTGTCTCAGTCCCTGGTTGGCATTTCAAATAAGCTCATCCTCCATTGCTCATGTACAGTTGCACATACACAAACTGTGAGAATCTGGAGACAGACTGTGTGTGGAACTTGAACTTCAGTCTTAGCCTCTGTTTACACTTCACAGCCTGTTTTGTGCACACACACAAAGTTCTGCACGACTTCTTTGTAGGCAATATTGCTCTGTAGGTGCACTTCAGAGTGTTAAAAAATGTGAGGTTGCATAAAGAAATACATGTATAAAAATTATGTTTTGATTCTTGTGAATCAGTATTTTGGGCAGTTGACCGTATATCAAAAGTTAGTTGCTCTATTTTGCCTCAATTGATTAGCAGTGGAACTGTCAGAAAGTGGCAAAGAACATTAGAGTCAAGTAATGTTGCCATACTTCATATTTATGCATGATGAAAATCTGAATACTAGTCCCGGCATTCACCATCTCATGCCAGTCACAATTGTTGCTGCTTATGATATGTGTGCACCTGAGAATCCACACCCAAGTCCAATACACATTCATGGTAAACTGTTCTCAGACTAATCTGGGAGGAATAGTTAGTTATACATGTGCTTCATGAAGCTAATGTGGAACTGTCTATTAAGTTGATGTACTGTATGCGCTCAAGCACAAGCATTGATGATCAAGCTACGCAAGATGGTGGCATGCGTAAATGTTCATCTATTTCAGTGATGCCTGAATGGTAATGGCAAGTGAGTATGTATGAGGTATGGTAACAATAAAAGCAGCAGGTTGTCTTTTGGCTGGATTGTTTGAACAAAAAGACTGCAAAAAGAACTGCTGCAACAGCTACAAGAGTAGCACTTACAACAGCAACTGCAGCAACAGCAGCAACAACCCTATGGAGACCCCATGGTGAATATGCAGTACCAGAAGCTGCTGCAGCAATTAGGAGCTGCAAGAGCAACATCTCTCCAACCAACATCAGTGTTAGGCCAACATTTGAGATTGTTAACTTGTCATTCTTGTTAATCTTTAGTAAAACGATTGGTGTCCTCCCTGTTTTCTGCTGCCATAGGTACCTCTGATAATGTGCCAGATGCTNTTAGTAAAATGATTGGTGTCCTCCCTGTTTTCTGCTGCCATAGGTACCTCTGATAATGTGCCAGATGCTGTCGCTGGACCCCAGACCACCCCAGGTGTTCAGCAGCAGACCGATGCTATGCAGCATTTCATGAGCCAGGAAGAGCCAAAGGAGAAGCGACAAAAGAGGATGGAGGAGACAGAAGGCACTAACGCTGCCACTGGAGGTATCCCCACAACGACAGCAGCAGCGGCAGCACAGCTTCAGCCTCTCCCACAACTGCCTCAGACCAGAATGCCCACCCACAGTATGTAACTTTCCAAAATTGAAATTCATAAGTTTTAGGGGTGTGCGTTTTATGTCAGTACTGGGTACCCTTGAAATATTAACAACTGACATTGAACGCAATCCTGGTGGACCATGTACCCAAAACAGGGCTCCAGATTTTGGAAATGTGCATTCCGGACTTTCTACTTGGTATTACTGGAACTAGAAGTAGCATTTTCCAAATTTTGCACAAAAAAGAGTGTAAAACTTATGCAGGTTGAAGTTTTAACAGTGCATGCACTCCTATGCTTCTGCTTATTACTGTAACAAACTCCATCTGAGATACTGTGTCCTTAGTCCCACTGGAATGCAATGGAACTCTACTGAACAGTGGGTGTAAGAACTCGGCACAGCTTAACTGTATGTATATGCTATGCATTGCTACTGGCCACGTTTGTGAAAACTTGTCCTTTGATTGATGAAAATTGCAGCTGTGGCTCTTTATTCTTTTAAAGTCATCGTGGTGGAGATCTTTGACCCAATAAAGGCTTGAAAAATCCGTGGAAATGTTGCAGCTCAAAAGTCAGGTAAAAAAAGGCAGTGAATGGGAAGACAAATATTTTTGGACAAGAAAAAGGTGTCTTTCCGATTACATGCCTCTCAAAAATGGAGTTGGTAGGTCAAAGAAATTTTTGGGGGGATCAGTTTTTTTGCTGATTAAATGGGGACGAAATCTACTTCAAATTGCTGTGTAAAGAGAGAAAACTTGCCTTAATCAATGTAAAATATATGGAGTCGACAATCCTCAAGAATTAGGGACAATTCACACCACTATGCACAACGCTAGTCAGGTAATCATGGTGAGAAATTGTTGAACAATGTCTGTCTGTGGTATGTGTGTATGATGCATCTAGACATGCTAGAGGGGCGGGAAATAAACCTCGTGTTGCGGCAGGAAATCTTGTGGAGGCACGCTCACTTGAAGTATGAGCATGGTACAAGCTATACAACCTTGAATTAAATTCACTAGTACAGAAATCAAGTTATGTAAATTGACTTGCGGAAATCTTTATGCAACGTCAAATGTTTTCCAATGTGCAGCTGTTGAGCTACGTGCATGACTTACATGGTGTACATGTAGTGCAACAACGCTATTTTGGCTGGGATACATTGACTGGTTGCTGCATTTCCATCATGGCTTCGACAATGGCATGGTACGGCAGGAAGTAGCACAGCATTGCTTCAATACATTGAGCACTGCATGTGTGTTTTCACTGCTTGTGATAATGGAAGTTTCTGTTGAAAAGTTGCGAATGTGATTACGAAAATATAAATACAAGCCTTTTCAAATACAAGCCAAAGTGAACAAAAGTTGTTGTGACAAAGAGGTGTTTTGTGAAGAAAGAAAGACAACAGGATCTTTTTATTAACTTATAATTTTTTATTAAAATCTATTTTTCTAACTTGTGGGTAAAAAATGTAGAATTGTGCCAAAACACCAGGAAACCAGAAGCATGTGGTGCGATAAATCGTTAAAATGGAGGATTAAGGGGCATGGTTTAGGAGTATTTTTCCCCTGATTTTTCAGTTTCCTAAAATCTCACCCCGGACACGGGAAGCAGCTCTTTGCTCTAAAAGACAAAGGGACAAGTTGGAAGGGACAAGTCAACATACATGTACACTGTATGGAAGATGATGCTGACATGGGCAACAAACGAGTGCTTTTTATATGTGTATATAAGCTAACCTGTCAAAGAGCAAATTTCACCTGCTGGTCAACAACACATTGTTACTCATTCAACCCTGACATTGAGCATGTGATCAAGGTGGCATAGGAAAAAACGCATTAAAGCCTTTCTGGAGACATATGATGTTTAATTAGGAAAACTGCGGTTTTCCTAAAAATTAATGTTATTTATTGGATTTCCTTTTCTGTGATACACCCTGTATAACTGGTTTTCAACTCACTTCAAGTACTGTTGTACAATTGGTCCATTATTATCTTCATCAGGGACACAACCCAATGATTCTGGTGGAGACAAGAACTCAAATGAGAATCCTACAGGTAACTGCTATTATGAATTCGTTTAAAATGTCAATTGTCACACAAAGCCCATTTTGTATCCCCAAATTAAAAAGAGAGTTGTAGACTCTAGTCACTTGAGTTAGACTCAAGTCGTACTTGGGTCACTATTTTTGTGACTTGTGACTTGACTTGTAACTATCAGTTTTTGATTTGTGGCTTGCCTTGGACTTGCATATTATGACTTGTTACCAACACAAGTAAGAAAACTATTCCATCAAACCCATTACAGCTTCAAACTAGGCCTGTCAACTTATGCCTTGAGTTCTTAATGTAATTAGCGCAAGACTTAGTTTGGCTCATGACTTCTTCGGTCTTGTCTGCCCGAGGCTACATCTGAATCACTTGGCTGATTTGTTCGGCAGTGCTTACATTTTTCATTGATGGGGGAGCCAATCAACAGCTTAGCTTCGTTTGAGCCTTATATTGAAATATTCATATCAGTTCATGACATCACTTGGCCTATAATTAAGAACAAAAATAGCTTCGTGATCTCAAAGTCCAAAAATCTTTGTTTAAAATGATCCACTTAGGTGGTTGTAACATGCCTGCAAGAAAGGCCAATAAATTATTTTTCTAATATTTCAGCCTGTAAGTTTTAGTTTCGGAGAAATGGGCTAAATTCAAGGTACTAAAGTGAGTGGAGGCATCATACATTGTGACATTACAGCGTGCAACAATGTGCAACATGGCAAAAATTGAAAATGGCTCAAATTTTCGGTTATCTATGCTCATCACAAGTTCTTGGTTACTACCCCAGACTATAGAAGGATACATGGATACATGCTTTTGCTTTATTCAAAGCGTCTTTAAAAATGTTAAAATTGATGTTGGCTGATGTTTCAGTTTGAAAATGACGTTCGTGAATGTGAAGCAGCATGTTGACAGGTTGAAGGTAATTTGAATAACTTCCATCGATTATTGCTCAAGTGTTATGAATATTGCATATCCTACCATTATTACCATAGTCTGTTTCCACCCTGGTCAAACAAATATCCCAAACCTTCCTGTGTGGTTTATGTCACGGATCGCAGAATAACTATAGAAGGTCCTAGAACCAAGACTAGGCTGCTCCTTGAAATTACATATTGCACATCTTTACTTGTACACGGTCAAAAAGACTTGTGACTTCCTTGTGCTTGGACCAAATTCACTTGTGACTTGACTTGACTTGACCTGTGATCAAATGACTTGTGACTTGACTTGTGATGACTGGACCAAATGATTTGTGACTTGACTTGCCCTGTGACCAAATGACTTGTGACTTGACTTGTGACTGGACCAAATGACTTGTGACTTGACTTGGATTTGCAAAAATCGACTTGTTACCACCTCTGTAAAAAGAGGGCAAACTTGTTTGATTTCATATGTAATTGAAATCACAACTTAAGTCAATGGGAACAATTTCTTAAAATTCGATCAAAAAATCAGATTACAAAACAAATGCTTCATACATGTATGTAGGCAGAGAAGCATTACATGTATGCAAGCAATTGTGCAAAATAATTGGTCCCTGTTTTTTTTTATGGTATTACCCAAGAATTGTCAGCAGCATGTCTAGGAGACCCTGACAAAGTGTGCAAGGCCTTTGTGCAAGTCAAAAATCATATACAAGTCCTAAGAAAGTAATGTACTTTAATGACATAATCAATAATGTTTGGAAGGGAAACCAAGAAAAAAGGAGAAAAAAAAGGTCTGAGAACCACAAGTACCCATGTGGAAACTTATTCTGGCACCCTGTGGAACAAATCATCTGGCTGTTCCATCCTGGATTTTTGTTGTACTGGATTAATGGCATTTCATCTTGCCTGGTTAGCAAATGTGGCTCATTTTGAATTTTTGATACAGTATTTCCACCCCAACCAGCTCGGCTAATGTATTAGTAACACCCCCATCACACTTAAACACTTAAATAACTCATAGATTGGTTTAAATCTCTAATTCTACATAACAGGAACTTTGGATGATAGAAGTCTTTACGGCATCTCCAGATACATAGCGCCTCGTGATCTGCTGCCTCTGTCTTTACAGCTTGGCTTAAGCAGTGCTGAGTTTTCACAAGTGGAGGCAGACCATCCCCAAGATTTTGTTCGTCAAACCTTTTCCATACTGGTCATGTGGAGAAACAATCTCCCTCATGATGTCAATCAGAAAGAAGCCTTCTGTGTAGCACTGGAGAAGGTTGGCCGCAAAGATCTTGCCATGCAATTAGCTGTGAGTATCCATGGACCATACATGATGGGAATAGAGAAACGTGAGGAATGCGGTCTGCTACTTATGGAGTGTGACTGTATAAGTTTTCTGTTTAAAATACTATGTGGTTCTAAATGGGAGAATACTGTAGCGCCGGCGGGTCCGGCTGGTGGGGGCGCCAGCTCGGACCCGCATGGAGTTGGCTGGCTGCCCTCGCTGGTATGCGAACGGCCCGCGGATTTCCCGCCTCGCGCCTGTGCAGTCCCTGCCGACAGGCGCCATGTTTAGAGCTTGTCTGAAAAACACATTGTTGTGGACGCTAGAACAGCGAGTTGCGGCTGTGTGTGTATCTATATGTAGCGGGCATAATA
>NW_019091600.1:0-22095 GCF_001949145.1 Acanthaster planci | reverse complement strand
TTTTGTGTTTTTCAGTAGTATTAAGGGTGTTGTTTTGTAGTTTGGTGGGTTGCAGTTTTTCCTGATTTTTTTGGTGTGTGAGTTGTTGTGTTTTCCTGTGTTTTCATGTAGTCTTCTCGTGTTTCCGGTAGATTTCCAGCAGTTTTCTCGTGTTTTACATTTTGTGTTCTTCTGCTGTTTCCGGTAGATTTCCAGCAGTTGTTGGGTGTTATCCAATTAGTTTTCTTCTGGTGTTTCCGAGAGATTTGCGGTAGTTTTCTGGTGTTTTCCAATTATTGTTCTTCTGGTGTTTCCGATAGATTTCCAGTAGTTTTCTGTTTTTTTTTTCAATAGTGTTCTGGTGTTTCCGGTAGATTCCAGCAGTTTTCTGTTCTGACCAGTGCTGTCCTTTATTTTTCGGTGTTCGCCATTGCACATTTGTAAATACCTCAGATAGTCTCCCTATTCAACAATGTGCAACTTAACCGTGTATTAATATTTGATAATGCCTGATAAGATGCGATAATGCCCAATGCGTAAAACACGCTCTGGCATCTGGATACAAGACAGTTTGATTCTGATTCTTGCAGAGTCTGTGTGCAGGCCGCGAATTTGCCTATTTGCACAAGGAATATTCCATCAAATGGATAGGGGTGTTTGGAAAATGAAAGTAAAATTTTAGAACAAAATCACTGGAAATCCATCATATATTGACTTCTTCTTGACTCTATGACTTAACAGGTATTTAGTAACACTCAGGTGGGCTGTTATTTTTGTGCCCATATTTATCTTTAAGTGTGATGCACCCTAACATAATAGGTACAGTAAATTACATAACCAAAGCAACATATTTCATATTGTGTGATTCTAATTGGGGCAGCTGATTCTCAGACCACAATAGTCATACTTTAACTGTTCCTTGCCATTTTTGGACTAAATAAATTTGCCTAAATAAATAATTACTAGACCTAATAACAAGTGATGGAGTCAAGTCCTCAAATCCGAGTACAGAGTACTCCGAGTACTTTAGGGCCGAGTCCTGGGCTGAGTCCAATTACATTGGTGATGAGTCCGAGTTCGAATCTCTGAGTCCAAGTACATCAAAGGCCGATTACTGGGCCGAGTCCAAGTACCCTGGTCTGAGTCCGAGTACAATTGCAAAGCAGTACAATAAACAAATAAGCAAATACTGTAATTTAAACAGGCACTTGGTCTTCGTGCAACACAAATCTGTATTACCATGTGGATATTCACACCTTTTGTTCATGTGAAAATGTCAATGCATAACTGGCAATGATTATTTTTACCGTTTTTAAACAAACAGTGTGACTTATGAATACCTGATGCTGAACTCCTGGTGATCTTCATAGCCCCATTTAATTATATCAGAAATCGATGCCATTTTCAATGATTGAAAAGAATATTCAACGAATATCTGTGGCCCTCGTGCTCATGAACTTCGGCAATAGTTTCTGCACTGAAACACGTACAAATGCGCTGTCGTTACATGCATGCATAACTACTGCTAAAATGTGGCATGAATTTATGACTCAAGCCTGAGTCCAGATTTACAAATCAGTACTACATCCGTGGCATGGAGACAGGAACTTCACTAAAAACTTTAAAGATGAATAAATGCACCCAGCGTGCATTAAGCTGGCGCACCCAGCACTGCCTATGCATTTGCGAGGAATCAATTGAGCACTGTACTCGAATTACACCCTCGAGTACTGGGGCTGAGTACTGAGTACTTGACATCCGAGTACATGCAAAATTTGAGTACAAAGAATAGAGTATGGGCCAAGTCCAAATAAATTTCGAGAACTGATAGTCGAGTACAGGCTGAGTACTTGCAACTTGAGTACTCCAACACTAGAATAACTACATTTTAAGTCAGAATTTATGTGCAAGCCTACAACCCCGTTGAGTGTCTTTGTAACTATTCACGGCATAATATTCACTTTACTGCGTTTGACTTAGAAGTGGATGCTTAAATCAAATACTATAAACTTTAACCCTAAATCACGCATACATTGCTTATAACATGTGTTCACCCATAATTTCTGTTGTATGAATATACCCAGTGCCACAATATTGCCTATTCTGAAGGGCTCAGACATGTGTATATTTGCCATTTAAAATGTGAAAAACTTGAACAAATTATAAATCAGCTGAAAAACTGAAGACCTGAAGAAAACAATTTTCACCTTTGGGGGAGGTATTTTTTATTTTTTTTGCTAACTGTTGATTTAAATCAATGCTTAAAAAAAACTTAATTGAAGTGAATTCAATCAAGCCAGCCTTACCGTATGCCCAGTTGTACTTGTGCTGTGTAGCATTTCATGATTTTGAGTTGTTGGAAAGGTTTTTAAATCTGATAGTTTTTACAGTCTGATAAAGTGCATGAACCGATCAGGCCATTGAAGTGAGAATCATGTAATAAGATAAATTTTTCATCTATAGATACTTCCATTTCAGAGATACATGTACATGTAATTAGATACTGATATATGTATGTGAACACTAGTTTTGCAAATACTGGTCACTTTTGTATTACATGTACACTGGGTGAGTTGAAGAGTGATGTCTGGTTTAATTTACCCTCACACAACATGAATAAATAACACGAACAGTGGGCATTTGTGGGTGGTGTTAAAGGGTTCATTTTGCACTCTTCACTTTTTTAAATGGGGGTGGGGAGGGGCTGTGCCATTCAGTGAATGCATTTGGAAAAAACATAAATGTTTGGGTGTCTGTATGAGTCATGTAGCCCTGTGCGATAGCAATGAGCAAATGTGAATCCGTGCAGCAGTGATTTCAGAATTGATCCCAAGGACTTTGTGAATTGCAGTTTGCTTTTTGAAAGTTCTTCAACATCGACATGCCATGGAGATCTATCTATGTCTGAAAAATGTTTATATTTAAAATGTCAAAGATAATGTCCTTGTACCACCCTGAAAAATTGAGGGGAATGATGGGGGGAGGAGAGGAGTGAGAAATGTATCCTCTCCAGTGGAGGGCCTATCCCCTGGGGGCCCCCTGTTTGAAAGTTTGAAATGTATACTGTTTACATGACACTGTGAATTTGGTTACTGTACCCTCTTCAAAAAATGGGCAGGTGCAGAGGTACTCCCTCAGGAATTTTCATCAGTGTGATTTTTTAAATTGGGCATGTGACAGACCCTTGATCATGTGTAAACTATAGCGTAATGGGCACCAACTCCTTACATGCATCTTTCCTTTCCGTTTGTCTTGTTGGTCTATGCGTCTTACTTTAGCTAAGTTCTAGTCCCATACTTTCATGTGTGGTGTTTACCTACATGTACATGTAATTGGGCCCGCGTTAGCAATCAGGTTAGTTTCAGTGTCTTGAAAGCCAGGATTACAGTTGCAGCTATGTTGATTTGTGCAATGTGCATACAACTGGTTCTCGTGAAAAAAGAAATGCACTTGCGATGACTCCTCACCCTATATAGACTTTCGATACTTTTAATGCCGTTTGAAGCATTTTGGTGGCGTTTTTTGAATCAGAAACTTCAAAAAGTGGATATAATGGTGTGGGCATTGTTCGAGTTACGGTGGTGTTTTTGTACATAAAACTTTAAACCTTTTAACCTGTGACGTACATAGCACTGATCTGGTCCGCACGTGACACGACCAGCGCTCACCGTTTGTGCACGCCACATGTGTTCCGTGTGTACGTGGTCATGCAGCATCCGGGACAATTCCTTTGAGTGGTTGCGGGTGCATATATCATGTAGGTGGTTTGCAGCTCTGTTCTCTTTTCTGACGTTCCCTGTGAGGATTTGTTTTTCTGTTTTATATATCCACA
Organism: Acanthaster planci; assembly: GCF_001949145.1. Next base: position 18,284 of record NW_019091600.1, on the reverse strand, counting down.
AAAACATTTTGCAAACTGAAGGTAACAATTTCGTTTGATAAAAAGGTAGTAGAGATTAACTCCAATTTTTAGAACAATGTGCTGCTTGCTTCCTATGTACCAAAAAGAACCGTGTTTTGGGGCACATGGTCCTCCGGGTCGCGCGCAGTGCCATTTGTTATAAAGTGATCTCTTTTCTGGGTACCCGGGTACCCTATGTTAACAAAAAACGGGCACCTGGTTGTAAAAATACCCGTAACTGCGCACCCCTACAAAATTGGTGTCAAAATAGTTAAAGACATCACTGGAAAAGATCCAAAATGCTCAGCCTGGATGAACAAATTGTGATGAAATCAAAGAATATGTCACAGAGTGAGTTACTCCTCCCCCTTGCTTTCCGAGGATTGACCAAGGAAACTTGTAACTTCTCTAATTAAATGTTAATGCAATGAGTACTTGTAACGTAAAAGAATTAATTATAGCATTACTCTCTTATTGCTGCAGGTTCCTGTTTGCTACCTTTGAGGCAGGAAGGCCCATGAGGACCTAACTTGACCAAGTTCCATTGGGCAGTTGATGACAACCTCCTGTTTTTCATCACAAGGTAATTTCCATGTTTCAATTTCAAAAATGTTGAATAATTGTCCCAAATAAGCCAAAGGTTGATTTGAGAAGGAGACAATTTGACTAGGAGGCCAGTGGCCAGGGAAGAAGTGGCCAAGGTTTGCACAGTTTGGGTTGGTAAGTGTGTCTTAAGAAAGACCACTTTTGTATCTCAAAGTCAAAAAAGCTTCAAGACACCCAGTTGCCCTCTGACTTGTCGGGGCTGGTTCAACCACACTTTTATTCAGTTCACAGATGTCAGTAGGATACTTTGATTAGAAGGTTTCAGATGGTAAGACTCATTCAGGTCAAATGCCTTTGAGATGTTTACTTCTTACTGACTCACATGGATGTCATTTGGTTTGTACACGTAAGTCCATCTCTACCTTCACTCTTGTGCATGACAGATGTGCCTCTTGTTAACACGTTCCAGCATTCAATGCTGAGAACCTCATATCACATACCGAATTATGTGCACGTATTACACATGTACACAGAAACCTTTCTGATGTACAGTGTATAGATAAAATAAAAACCTGGGATAGTAGGGTCCTGGTACCTGTTTGTCCAATATCTGTTGTCCCTATGTGCACACTTACATGTAGGGATGAAAAGGTATACCATCCATACATCATTTTGATGAGATGTGACCCTGTCATGTTTTCATTAGTGTGAATTTATTAATTAATCCTGCCTTTGCTCCATACTTTGCTTCAGATGGAAGGAGCTTCCTATGTCAACATCGATCGAAAAGACATTTCAGTTGGTCCTGTAATTAGTTCAGGGGCATGCAGAAATAAAGTGTGCCAGGCAACATGGAAATCAGGTTTGTCAGAAATAACAGTAGCCGCAAAAGTCTGCAATAAATTCCATGAGGATGAAGTTTTGATATTGGCCAAACTGAAGCATGCCAACGTCATTGAGTTCTTTGGAGTTGTGAAGCCTGCCTCAGCAATTGACAGTTACATCATCATAACTGAATATGCCGAGCAGGGTTCTTTGTTTGATGTGATTCGCCAACACCATGATAACTGGCCAGAGTATAGGCAGAATCGTTGGATGAGATGGGCCCAGGATGGTGCTAAGGCTCTGGAGTACATCCATCAGAAGGGGTACCAACATGGGGATGTCAAATCACCCAACTACCTTGTCGCTCATGATGACACACTGAAGATATGTGACTTTGGCATATCTAGGAAATGGGACTTTACCATAAGCACAGTCACCAATAGGGGGTCCTACCCATGGATGGCACCAGAGGTCTTTGGTGATATTGCATATGATCCCAACAGTAAAAGAAAACCATGCAAGGTCACAACAAAATCAGACGTCTTTTCTTATGGTGTTGTCATTTGGGAAATGATTTCTGGTAAGGCCCCCTATCCTGATAAAGTGGCATTTCACATTTACAAAGCTGTAGTTGAGAGAAACGAACGACTGCAGATTCCATGTGACTTCCCAGAACACCAACAAATCAGTGATCTACTAAGTAAATGCTGGCGAGCCAACTACAAGGAAAGACCCAGCATGCAAGAAGTCCTCAGAGACCTCATTGGTATTGAGAATGGCCAAAGGAAAACAGTGGGTGAGTTTACTTTTAACCATGTTTAAGGAAATGTAAATATAATCTGTGTAAACTGGTACGACTGACAGGGAAAATGTCAAGTTTGCCTGGACTCACCCCCTTGCTGACATTAAACATGCTAATCCCCCATTCATTTTGTACACACACAAAGTACGAGAAGTGTGGAGACGATACCTTTTTGAAAGTGAACTAGGTCACTTTGCTTGGCCTGTTTTGGAAGCAAATATTGCTTTGTAGGTGCACCCCAGCATTGAAAAATGTGAGGTTGTAGAAAGAAATACATTAAAAAAAAATCTGTTTGGATGTTTCTTGTAAATCCGTATTTATGGCATTTGACTGTACATGTATATCAAGAGGTGGTCATGTTGTTTACATTTTTCGGTCAAAAGTGATACATGTACTGTAAGAAAGTGACTGAGAACATGACAGTCATATTGTACTTCATTGCAAGATCTGACCTCTGACTGGTCCATTCGCCATCACATGCCAGTCACCTGGATCCTCAAGGGCAGTGACAAGTCACACAAATGTAAAAAAACAGTTCTCCAACTAACCTAGGGAATAAAGTACTGGTAATGTGCATGTACATGTACTTTATGAAACTATTGTAGCGCCGGTGGGGGCGCCAGCTCGGACCCTCATGGGACTGGCTGGCTGCCCCCACTGGTATACGAACGGCCCGCGGTTTTCCCACCTCGCGCCTGTCCAGTCCCCGGAGACACCTCGTGTCTAGAGCTTGTTGATTGACACAGTGTTGTAACGTAGGAGAAATAAAACCAAGGTTTCTTGGCCGGAACGGCAATTTGTGGCTAACTGTAGTAGCAGTAGGACACGCTACACTATTGTGGCACTGCATGTTAAGATGATGTACATGCACAAGCATTGATGACCAAGCAAAACTTGAAGATCGTGAATGACACTTTGTAAATCAGCTAATTCGGTAATGCCTAAATGGTAATGGCAACTGAATTATGTATGACAGATGGTAATGAATGCAGCAGGGTATCTTTTGGGTAGAAAGTGACTGTCAGTGATGTCACACTTGTACGTCTGTGTGCCTTGTCAAGGGAAATAGGACCCTACTCTGGTCACTCACAGGCCCGAGGGGGGCATGGATGTGCAGGAGTGACCAAATTATGCCAGTCCATGTTTGTTTTATAATACACTTTCTTCGCCAGTGTAAAATAAAAAGAAACCTTTGCAGGTATATGTTTGGAGTCAACCGTACAACCAATAAGTAATAAGTGAGGCGATGACGACACGCTCCTTTCATGAAAGCTAGCCATGGCACTTGGCAGAAACAGTTCTCAAAAGTGATTTTTTTTTAACCAAAAATGTTGCTGAATCCAGATTTATGTGGCATAGTTGTCTAAAATGAGATCCAAGTAAACATACCATGGGCAGATTTCTTATTTTTTTCCTCCATTGGGGTTGCTCTTTCAGTTGGCTCATTTTTTTGTCTGGCTAATAGTGTAATTTAATATGTAATTGTTTTCTTTTTTTTTTGAATTTGAAGTATTATCTATTTTCCATTGATCAGGAAAAAGACGTTTACATCCTGGTGGCGATGATTTAGTGGAATTGGCTCCAAAGAAGAAATCTACTGGTAGATGTAACTGACCTTTAATGCATTCAGACTGGTTTAAAACTGCATTTAATACAAGTACCTAGCAAAGACTCCAGTGGAACAGATTTGCTGCAAAGTGTGTTTTTATATGCACAGGAAAAAACATCTAGATCAAAGTGTTTGACTTAAAAATATATCCTAATCGACATCAATACAGAACTTTAATTATAAGTTTAAAAGAAACTCAAGTTTAATATGAAAGCTGTATTAGTTTTCAAAATTATTTTGTGTTGCAACTTAGGTAGTAGCAGTGAGGGCCACCAACCCTTGCCAGGTCTTCCATCCCGTAGCATCATCAGCATGCTTGGGTCTGGGAACATGGCTGGAAACATTGTAAGCAGTATAATTTGAATGTTTTAGCTTTTCCTTTTTTCCCACCAGACTACTACTTAAGCTTTAACTTTATGCCATAAAAAGTGTGTGCGTGTGACTCGTTTTAGAAACATCTAGGAAAATACCCTGATTCAGTGTTGCAGTTGAGTCCATCACAAATCCACCATGTTTGCATTAAGCCAGTCACATGTTTTTCAAAAAAACATCCCTTTTCCATTGTTCACCCAGCTACATATACTTATCTTGTGAAAGGACATTTGATTAAAACACTGCCCAGATTAGCTCTATAATAGTGTTATCCAGCACTGTTCATTTGTTGGGACCCTCTATCTTCGGCTGTAGATTAGTCCTAACTGGGTTTAAATGTATTATTTATTTTATTATCTTTCATGAAATATCACAAGTAATATAATTAGAAATCAAGTGCCACAACAGAATAAGTTGGCACAGAATACTTTACTTCCCTTATTCTTCTTCAAAACTGTAGAACTGATTTTCTGCCATTTGGATGTTTTTCAGAACCCAGTAAGAATGCCTAAGTTGTGACAGTTGTCTAAAGGAAAGTTTTAAGTTCAAAAATATGTTATTGGATATGTGATGTTTGATTCCAAGCAGGTGCAGTCTGGCAGTCTTGGCAAGCAGCCCCCTTCCATCGAGCAGACAGCCCAGCCAGCCTCCGAAACCACCACACCTGCAGCTACGCCCCAGCCCAAGCAGGAGCCTGCTCTGACACCCAAGGGTGGCAAGCAGACCCCTGCTCCGGCCAGTCTGGAGCCGGGGGTCAAGCAGGAGCCCGTGGACGGCAACCCCTACACCTGCGGGTTTGGCAACGCCTCCCAGCCGGATGGCGTCGGCAGTGGCAAGGGGGGTGGAAAAGGCAATTACATTATGTCAATCAAATGACCATTTAAGCACCCTTTTTTTTGGTATAAGATAAAAATGATGTTGTCTCACTGACAGGATTCAACCTTAAAAAACATTTTTTATCAACATGTGATATCTGGGAAAACCCTTCATATGGTGAAATTTGTCATTTTCATGTTATAAACAAACAATCAAGGAAGACCCTGTGCTGTTGTCAGAACATCTTTTTCCCGATTCTAGGATGTCTGTAACTGGACATGCGCCCTCACAGTCGATCTTTAAGTCCCAACATTTTACTGAGTTTGCACAAAAAAAGTGAATGGAAGGTTGCAACTGTTTACATATAAAGCAATGTGATACGTGTAAAATACTTAAAGAATGATAATTGATATGTTGATAAAAATTAGAGCTAAACATTAAAATCTCAACAACTATTTTTCCATTGTCTACTAATGTGATGAGGCAATATGTGAAGGATTTTCACAGATCAAAACTCATATACCAGCAAGATTTTAACCTGTTGATGTGTTTTAAGTAATGGCAATGGCATAGACACTGACTGATCTTTCACTTATTGTCTCTTGTTTTTTGGAACAGTTTTCAAGCCTGACGAACTTCGGCAAGCCTTGATACCTACCTTGGAGAAACTGTATCGTCAGAATCCAGAGTCTCTACCCTTCCAGCAGGCAGTGGATCCCAAGACCTTACAAATACCGGTTTGTGCTCATCCCTTTTATGTTTGTTTGGTTTTTTTTCCCCCATGTTACTTTGGCTTGGAAGAATGTCATAAAGACCAAGTCATGTCTGAAAGAAAAAACCTTGTTTGTCTTGAAATGAAAAAAGTTGAGTCTTTCTTTGTCCTTGGCATTACAGTTGAGTTCTTTTGTGCCCACTTTGGGATCTCTTCCTGACCAGTCTCCCCAGCTAATGTGTGATGCGTTCTGCCTTTACTTTACTTTTTGGGTTTTAATTTGTCGTAAGGGACATCAAAAATACATTGACTGTTCGAACGCGTGTGAATGCCAGGAATGCCGTCTTTTGTTCGAGCTACCTCCAGTGGCAGGTGTCCGAAGGCCCTCCCGTTCTTANTGCATTCCTTAAAAACAAAAGGCCAGTCACGGTCTGTGCACATGGGAAGATCTCTGTGGCGCTAAAAGTACGCAAAGAGAAAAGTGTGTGAAGTCCCCCCACAGGAGAGGTGTTACTGACACCGCGGGTAGGAAAAAAATCCCTTACAAACAGACGGGAAAATGAAAATTTTTGGTTAAATTATAGCAATTCAATCCGGGGTGCTTTTCTTCTTAACAATTCAAAGACACCAAGCTGCCTTTTCTGACCTAATTTTGATCTTGATTGAAGGCAGTTCTTAATTCTTTGTAGTAGAATTTCATTCCACAAAAAATGCCTTCCTCTTACCAACAAATTCTGCATATTGTATAAAGTTTGGAAGTGGGTTGTTTGTTATCGTGTACAAACATCTTTGGGCCTTCAGCAGTTTCACATTTTCTCCCCTGCCTCAGAATTTGTGGGCATCAGTGGGGAAATCACAGAATATAATGGTCAGGAATGGTACTTTGATACAATAAACAATGGTCAAGTACTTCGAGAGAAAAGGTTAATCTCCCCCCAAAAATTGTATACAAAACTCGTTTTCATATGGATGGTTCACAGGCCACTTATTGTAGTACACATCAAGAGAAAAACTTCCCGAGCACCCAAAACGCCAAAAATATTAATCATTGCCATCTCAGCATTTCTTTTCTATCCAAACCTGGACTACTTGTGGTTTTCATAATTTCCCCGCCCATCATCTAGTCTTTTTTTTTTTCTGAGCACCTGCCAATGTTTTTCACATCTTTGTTGCAACACAGCCATTCTCGCATGCAAAGGAACACTTCATGAACATGACAATGTGCTTTGCGTGAGTCATCTCTGGGAACGGTGAGGAACGCATTCTGAGATGTCATTCATAGCGCAAAGTAACAGGAAGGCGTGCAGAATGGGAGGAACATATGCGAATACGTGTGAACAGTCAATGCATTTTTGATCCTGTCCGTAACCGAGTTTAGAACTGCCGGAAACACTACTGACAGCATGTTTCAAGATAAAATGCCAGCACTTGTCTTTGTTTTTGTCAACTACCACTCAGCCTAAGAATTCCCCTGTGAACGGAACTCGAGCCAAGAAACCCAACCCCAAATCCTATGAGGTATGTCTTTTCCCAGTTCCTCTCCTCGTTGTCGCCACCGTTGCTGCCACAGCCTTCGTCCCCTTCCCTGGCCAGACTGTGATATGTTGGTCTTGAGCTGTGCTCAGACGAGTTCCGTTCACAAGAAGCCGTCACTTTTGTACCACTTGGTTTTCTCAAAATTGGTTACAATAAGGATTGAAAATTTTGTTGAAAAATTGTTCCGGAATTCAAAAGTGGATTCATCATAGTTGATTGTCCGAATACAGGGCACATGCTCCCATGCTAGCAAGGAGTTGAGAGCCAGCCCCCCAAAAACCAGTCCTGTGTGGTTGTAATTTCAGGACTATTTTGACATCGTGAGGCAACCCATGGACCTGTCCACCATCAAACACAAGCTGGACACCGGAGTTTACCAGAACCCCTGGCAGTACGTAGACGATGTCTGGCTGATGCTGGAGAATGCCTGGCTGTACAATCGAAAGACCTCCCGGGTCTACAAGTACTGCTCCAAGCTGGCCGAAGTCTTTGAAGCTGAGATTGACCCTGTGATGCAGATGCTGGGCTACTGCTGTGGCCATAAGGTAGGCTTCCAGGCCCATCACTGTAGCAGCCCAAAAGGAAAATTGATCAGTATTAGAAGTAACATGAGTGAATGATGAGTAATGAGGCAATGGGACACAGCATTATGAAGGAGTTTGGATTTCAGTCATGGCCTAGTTCTTGGGGATGAGGCTAGCTTTATCCGTAGGTAGCAGTGAAAATCAAAAAGATCAAATTTTTTTTTCCACAAAAAGTACCATGTAAGCTAAACAAGTTTTTGAAAGTGGGTACTTTTGAAAATCATCAGCTTCATTTGTATCTATTGAAGTTTTGCCTACGTACTACGGATTGTTTATCCCAGAGTTGTAAGTTGTCAGATCCAAAGATAGTTTGTATGTATAGTTTGGAGACCAAACAAGCTTGATGGTATGCTTTCTGAAATTGTTATTTTGATACGGTGTTGAGGTAATAATTTCTATTTCTTTTACTGTCATAGTTTGTATTCCACCCCCAAGTATTGTGCTGCTATGGCAAGCAGCTATGTACCATCCCTCGTGATGCTGCATATTGGAGCTACCAGAACAGGTTGGAAATCAGACATTTTTAAATGGCAATTACTCAAGTGCACAATGTTAGACTTGCCCTACGTCACCAGGTTGAGATAAAAGCATTTTTTCACTAGCGTTTTTGTTTGTTCTGATGTTTTTGTCATGATTTTGACTTTAAAAAAGCATTCCCACAGGATAAGCTGGTGCTAGAAAGAATAGATTGAATAGTTACTAAATTGCTAGCCTGTTTAGGAAGGCGATTTGAAATGGAATAATTCAGGAAATAAAGTAATGAAATGTTGGAAGTTTCCAGGCTGATTTTTGTTTCAATACTTATTTTTGTAGTTGACATCTGTAAGTGTCTGGTTTGACGTAGAATAAAATCAGCAATATGGACTTTCCTATTTCTAGGTATCACTTCTGTGAAAAGTGCTTCAACGAGATTGAGGGAGACTCTGTGACCTTGGGAGATGACCCCACACAGTCGCAGACGTAAGTAGTTAGTCCTAAAGGAAGTTAGCCAAAGTAGCATTCTTCATTGAGTTAGCAAGTGGCTATGGGTCCTGGATCATAGTGGATGCAAGCCTCTGCAATTCTAGGCATAAGCCCTGATCTGGGTTTTTCCAGTTCAAGCCTCTTGGTCCCTGCACCCAGGGATGTCACTGGTCATTGCACACCTCGGGATATTGTACATCTCACTGATGTGTGCTTAGAAGAGTTAACAGGATCTGTAGCCCACCTGTGTGTGTAAAGACTCTGCTGCTGAGAGAGTTTTATTTAAAGTGGTTTTAGTCAAACGGTTATACTAATTGCTAACCTGGATCACCACTTTACGTTGTTTTATTTTATTTATTTTTTTGGTAAACCTGATGGCAAATTAACACTACTAATTCCCCAACATGTCTGGTGCAACGTAATGTTAAAAAACACAAATCCAGTTAGTTTTTGTCACTGTTGGGTTTACCAGAAATCCATTACTTGTTACAAAGTATGCCAGTGTATGATGCTGATCTTGTGAGGTAGATGTGAACTGGATGTTAAGCACATATGGGGGCCATGTGGGAGGTGCAACGCTAGTACTGGGATAGTAAAGGTCCATTGGTAGACAAGAGCCTTCTTGTGAAGTTGTTACATTGTGTCCCGAATGGAAAGCAGGATGCATCTGCACACATGTCTGTTCGAAATGTTCCCGTGAAACAGTTGGTGCTGATGACATTTGATTACTGGAATTGATTTCTCGTGGGGGGAGACCTTTACTGGTTGGGATTAATGGATTTCTGGTAACACCCAACTGTTTGCACCCACTCAACAGGTTCTGGTGGACCGGAAATGACACAAGGCTCAACAATGCTAAGCAACTCGAAAGGTAAATAGACCGGTCCACTCCCCACTCCCTAAACTTGAAATGTTCTCAGACACCCCATCAGTCACCTTACGTTAAACAACCCCACACACAATGACAAGAAGCGTCCCACACAGCAAGAGTACTGCAGACAGTGGATCGGTGTATTTACACACAACACCAGAGTGAAGTCTTAGAACACACTTGCACCACTCATAAGAAACATATACTTGCTCGTTAAAAAACAAAAGAAGTCTTTCTTTTTCCATATCTGAAAGCATTTTCTGTTTACTAACACAATGTGCACGGAGTCGTCGGTTCACTAAAGTCGCATTTGATTAAACCTTCCCCCATTCATCTCATTTTTTTATTTTTTTTATTTTTTGGGAGGGTCAAAGGTGTTACACTCCCCAGCTTTTATGACTCGAGAGTGTGAATATCATCTCAACAGTTATGCAGTGTATTTGAATTATGTTTCTTCATCCGTTTCCCTTGCAGTACCATCAAAAAGGAGAATTTTGTAAAGTTGAAGAACGATACCCTGGATGTGGAGCCGTAAGTTCAGCCTTGTGCTGTTTAAAGTTGTCAGAACCCAACTCTCTAATTTCAGGGTACAAGGATGACAAAAATTTTCACAGAACTATTCTGTTCTTCCATCTTTTTTTTTGAATTAAAACAATTTTTTCAAAAACTTCCAAAATGTTCAATGTAATTTAACTCCCAACAGCTATGTTGTAGAGCTCTTGGTGGTGTTTCAGCACAGATGAAAACTAGCCTTGTCCTGTGGGCTTATTAGTCACCAATCAAAAAACAAAACCAGTTTATTTGATACAAAAACATCTAGATTATGGTTAGAATGTATTTTAGCAATATTGCTACCTGGAGAATTACAGGTGTCCAGAAACATTGCACTGAAAAGACCAGAATCAAGAGCAAGCTTTGTGGAGATGTTGAAGAATGTTTCGCTTCTGTTTTGTAAGATGATTTTTAAAAAAAGTTACAATAAAATATTTTTCTGACTGCAGGTTTGTTGACTGCTTGGAATGTGGAAGAAAACTGCATGTGATATGTGTCCTACATAACGAGGTGATTTGGCCCGAAGGGTAAGTTTTGGCACTCTTCGTAACTTCCTTGATAGTTCTCAAATTGCAACAGATTAACTTCCTTGATTCAGTTTAATCTTCTGCAAATCCTTGAGTAATTCCTGTCTAATTCCTGTCTTGTTTATTAATGTGACCACCTCTTCCCTTCTCCCTCCCCCCCAGCTTCATCTGTGACGGCTGCAGAAAGGCCAAAGGTATCAAGAAGAAAGAGAACAAGTATACCGCAAAGAGTGAGTGACTGCTTTCATCTACGTCTTTGAGACAATGAACCGGCTAAAAGAAATCAGATTGTGTCCCGTGGTGCTGTTTTTCAGAGTTTCGAACAAAAAACTGAGTCTACAGAGGCATTTTGGCTTGCTTGCCTTTGCTGAAATATTTAGTAAATTGGTAGATACTGAAGACTGTTTTTAAAAGATAACGAACAGTTGATATTAACAGTTTGACATGCCACATGAAACCTGACAGATGTTTTCATCTGCCAGTCATACTTCATAATGCAGGATGCAAGTTCGATATTTTGGAAAATATTAAAATTGGCGTATTTGCCCCCAACAGAGCTGCCGACGTCCAAGCTTGGCACACACTTAGAAAATCGAGTGAACAAGTACCTGAAGTGTCGCAATACAGGAGCTGGGGAGGTGACCATCCGGGTGTTGGCCAGCTCTGAGAAGACAGTGGAGGTCAAACCGGGGATGAGAAGTCGGTAAGGAGTGGATGAGTGCTGGAGTTGGTCTGTCAGTATCTTGCATTCTCTCTGTGCAGGGTCTGTTGATGGCGCTGTTATGCAGAGAGAGTTGCGACATGAGTGTCTCAGTTGTTGGAACCAATATGGTGGATTATGCATCAGTGTACGTGGACAGTTGACACACAATAGCTGCATGCTGTATTGCACACATAATAAACAGCCATTTTGGTCCCAAGTCTGGAGTTGATGCTACTCTCTCTATGCACAGCTTTGATACTTGCACAAAATAAATTGCACTGCAGTGCATTTCCTTTGATTGTGGTATATATCTGCCACTGCTTGAAAATGACCTCAGTTTGTAAACAGAACAAAATTCACCTCTCTTTGCTAGTTTTGGAGACGACCTTCCGGAGACGTTTCCCTACCGGGCGAAGGCACTCTTTGCCTTTGAGGAGATTGATGGAGTGGACGTGTGCTTCTTTGGCATGCATGTCCAGGAGTACGGTTCAGAGTGTCTCAGGCCAAATCAGAGGTAGAGTCAAAAGATAGCCAAGTTTCTCTTGATTTTTGTTCTCTTCTCACTTTTTCTGTATTTTTCTTCCTCGAAGATTCGGGTAGCATGTTTAAAGATACTTCTTGCAAGATTTCTGGATTCTGTAACCACCCCCCCCCAGCAAGTTCCTTGTTTTGGCCAAGATGTTCAGAACAGTGATGCCTAGATAAGATGGAACTGCTAATGGAATTTGTCAATAGGGACTGTGTAAAGACAGTTGATGGCACTTTGCTTAATCACACAGGAAGGCCATATTATTTTGTGGCCATGTATGAGACGTAGCAAGCACAGGCAATATCCACCTTGAACTCTCGACGAAATTGAGAGATGTGATGATCAGGCATTCATCAATTTCAGTAATGTCATACACTGCTACCTGCATAGTTTCTCACCTCTTTGACTGAAGAGGATATGATTATTTACTGGGGGTTTTTGTTCTTTGTCATTTGCAGGCGTGTGTATATATCGTATTTAGACAGTGTTCACTTCTTCCAGCCTCGTAATTACCGAACAGCAGTATACCATGAAATCCTCATTGGCTACCTTGATTATTGCAAGCTCTTAGGGTAAGTTGTCTTTTCTTCTCTTATTTTGGTCTTGTGCTGATGATGTCATTGCAGTGGTTATCAATATGCATGTTGTTCATTGCACTTTGAAGTTGAACCAGGAACTGTCGAAAGCAATTTGGGTGTACTTTGGTCTGTTATAAACAGTGTTTACGCCTCCTTTGTTTTAGGTACGAATGGGCCCACATTTGGGCATGTCCCCCAAGCGAGGGGGACGACTACATCTTTCACTGTCACCCTCCGGAGCAGAAGATCCCCAAGCCAAAGAGACTGCAGGACTGGTACCGCAAGATGTTGGACAAGTCTGTTACAGACAAGGTGGTAGTGGACTATAAGGTCAGTGGATATATTTTCTCCCTGCTCCATAGTTGCCGTTTGCCATATACCCTACGCATTTCTTGCTCCACATTAAGTGCCACAGTTCTTTAGACTCCTCCCATCAAAAGATTTGTCAAGCTAATCTGTGGAATGCCAGGAAACTTTAAATGAATCACACCTGTGAAGTGTTCTTTTGACCCGAGTTACCTCAAATTCATTAGCGATGGATCATGATTCATATGTATCAACTGAATTCGTCATTTGTTGTGATTAGGGTTATATGAAGGGAATATAAGACTGGCTCAGGAGAATGGATGCGACTGCGGCTTGGACATTTTCAGTGTTTGTTCTCCTGAGCACAGTCTCTTAAACCTTAGTTTAAGACTGGCCAAGTACACATTTATTCCCATTCATAAATACCTTTTTATTCAGAGTCAAAAGACGTCAACATAATGGAATTCCAATGATTTGTTCTGAAGCTTCACTTTCATTTGCCCGAACACCCCCGTCCATTTTATGGTACATTCCTTGTGAAACTTGTTTAATAGAATCCCCTTCAGTGAACTTGGTGCGTGTGTGGCGCATTGACTAATCAGGCCCGATTAAACTGTCTCCTATTCATTATCGAATGTTAATACATGGTCTTGTGATGTGTTTCGACCAATAGGAATAGAAAAACTGTCCCAGGTATTTATGAATGTGGCTTTGTGAAGCAAATTTACCATGGGTTACTCAGTGAGTTGTACTCTTTCAATCACTTGGATTCAAATCACTCGCAGAATTCCTTATGTAGTCGTCTGTTCAATGAATATCGGTAAGTTGTGTCGGATTAGTCAGCAGACAACCAACCCATAGTAATGGGTAGCCACATTTGTTTGCTGTAGCATAATGCAGTTACTGTGCCAATACTGTGCCAGTGCATATCTTTGAGCTCACTTGTGTAATCACTGACATATAAAAAGGTTACTGCATAGATCTGTAAGGAAAAAAGTGCCATCTCATGTTTACTTCTCAAATCCTTCTTTTGCATTTGGAGTGCTTTCCCATTGATCAGTTTTGTTCAGCTCCTAGATTTGTTCAGTCCAGAAACATTTGTCCTATCAACATAAAACACACCGTCCAAAATTGCCTTTGCTTTGCCATGCTTGGACTTGTTTCTCATTTGCCAAACAGTATACCTGAATGGATTTGGGGTGTCAATCAGCCAACTTGTTTGATTGAAAGGGCTTAATTTCCAAAGGACACAGTTTTTCATTCAGTTTGCTTGACTCTTCAGGACATTCTGAAGTCGGCCATGGACGACGGGATCACATGTGCAACAGAGCTGCCGTACTTTGAAGGCGACTTCTGGCCTAACGTCCTGGAAGAGAGCATCAAGGAGCTGGACCAGGAAGAGGAGGAGAGACAGAAGGCAGCTGAGAAGGCCGCTGCAGCCAGTGCCGGGGAAGAGGTCAGAATTAGTTTGGTTTGTTACACACAGTTTGGATGTATGCAAACAGAAAACCCCCTGCGGTTACTTAAACTTATGGTGGAGAACTAGGCAGCTTACTAACTTCTCAGGGCAAATTAATTAATTGCTGTGACTTAAATTTAGCAGGTTTTGTACTTTGCTCACAGATATTTGTTATATCAACAGTGTTCCTTAGAAAAGTGGCAAGATTTTAGGTATATTTTCTCTTCTCTTGTTTTCTGGTGTGGTGTCCATTCAGTCGGGACCGATTGGCAGCAAGAAGTCCCAGAAGAAGTGCAAGAAGAACAACAAGAGCAAAAGCAGCAGCAACCGCAAGAACAACAAGAAGACCAACTTCCCGCAGCAGGGCAGCGACTTGTCACAGAAGATCTTCTCCACCATGGAGAAGCACAGAGAAGTAAGCCATCTTTGTGGGGAGTCACCCATAATCTTTTTAGCGAATAAGGAGACGGTCTTCTGTTGTAGACAGCCATAAGCTGGTGTGACCAGCTTTATTGTTTGAGGGGATGGATTCAGGTTTGTTCTGCCTTTGTTTTGTTGAAAGGATAAGACTGATAAGACTTTGTTTTCTATCCACTCGACAGGTGTTCTTTGTCATCCGTCTGGTGACCAACCCTGGTCAGAACCAGGAGCCCATCCAGGACCCTGACCCCTTGGTGTCCTGTGACCTGATGGACGGCCGGGATGCCTTCCTAACCTTGGCCCGGGAGAAACACTATGAGTTCTCCTCGCTGCGTCGGGCCAAGTACTCCACCATGTGCATGCTTTGTGAGCTACACAACCAGGGACAGGACCGTTTTGTCTACACCTGCAATGAGTGCAAGCATCATGTGGAGACTAGATACCATTGCACTGTATGCGATGTAAGCACCCATTTATTTTTTTCCTGTGCTTTTTGTGTCCCCAGATGAACAATTTTTGAGAAATGTAATGTAGTTCCACAATGTAAGTCGATATCAGCAATGGCTATACAAATCAGCAAACCCTAAAACTGAACCATGGCATTGATTTTAAAAAGATAACACTGACTTTGTAGATTGTCCATACACAACATCAACTATCTGTCTGACTTTTGTCAGTTGGACAGTGAATACTTTAAATAAGTAAACCTCTGCAGAAGACAAGGACTCAGTGTGGTATGTTGCTAGATCTTAAGCAGATAATTGTCAGATGCTTGTCGTTCATGTCTTGAACTCTGTGGTTTGTCTTTCTTCAACAGGACTATGACTTGTGCAGCAATTGCTACCGGAAGATTGGCCACAACCATAAGATGGAGAAATGGGGGCTGGAGCTGGACGTGGATTCCAACAGTGGGGCATCCCGCAACCCTCAGGAGGCTCGCCGCCTGTCTATCCAACGCTGCATCCAGAGTCTGGTCCACGCTCGCCAGTGCCGTGATGCCAACTGCCGCCTGCCCAGCTGCCAGAAAATGAAGCGAGTGGTGCAGCACACCAAAGTTTGCAAGCGCAAGACCAATGGGGAGTGCCCCATCTGCAAGCAGCTCATCGCCCTCTGCTGCTACCATGCCAAGCACTGTCAGGAGCAGAAGTGCCTGGTGCCGTTCTGCCTGGACATCAAACACAAACTCAAGCAGCAACAGCAGCTGCACCGACTGCAGCAGGCGCAGTTGCTGCGCCGACGCATGGCGACCATGCAGAGGGTGACTGCCCCAAACCAAGCCATGAACCCACAGGCTTCCACCACTGGTGCCAATCCCATCCAACATGGTGCGCGACCCCAGCAGGCCGCAGGAGTGGCTCCCCAGCAGCCAGGGGGTATGAAACCACAGAACAATGCCATAGGCCCACCACCAGCAGCCATACAGGCAGCTAAGCAGGTTCAGGAAGCGGCCGCCAAGGTTGCCCAAACAAATCCCCCCATGGTGCCCCAACAACAGCAGCCACAAAGGACTGTGTCGCCATCTCAGGGCCAAGGGAGGGGAGTGAAGCCTATGTCATTACCCAGTCAACTGGGCCAGGGGAATCCCATGCCACCACCGCAGCAAATCGGTCACTTATCCAAGTCCCTCTCCATGCCCAACCCGGGGGTCTCTGCTGGCCAGATGATGCCTCCCATGGACCAGTGGAATCAGTTTGGGAACCAGACCCAACCACAGACTGTGCCTGCCAATGTGACCACTATGCCCGGCATGCAGAACATTCCCAATATGCAAAGTGTGCCGAATCTTTCGAACATTCCGGGAGGGTTGGGCATGCAGAACATGTCCAGCAATGTGGGAGTTATGCCACAGCAGCAGGTGAGCCCTGGCACCATTGGCCAGCAGGGCCCAGTCCGTGCCAATAGCTTACAACCTCAGGCACTCCACCAACTGCTGCAGACACTGAAGTCACCACACTCTCAGCAGCAACAGAAGCAGGTTCTTAACATACTTAAGTCCAACCCCCAGCTGATGGCTGCATTCATCAAGCAGCGTTCACAGATGCAACAACAACAACAACAACAAGCAGCTCAGGCCCAGCAGCAGCAGCAGCAACAACAACAACAACAACAGCAGCAGCAACAGCAACAACCTGGGCAACAGCCAGCTGTTCAGCAAGCCAGCAACCAGCAACAGTTATTCAACCACCAGCAGTGGCTACAGAGGCGGCAGCAGCTGGCAAGACAGTTCCAACAGCAGCAGCAACAGCAGCAGGTCCAGGGGCAGGTCCAGCAACCATTCCAGCAGCCTCAGATGCACGGAACCCTTCCAGGCTTCAACCAGGCTATTGCTCTGCAACAGCAGCAACGGCGAAATGCAATAGCCCAGCAGGGAGCAGGCACACAGCTTCTGCCCCAGCAAATGCAGCAACTCCAACAGCAGCAGCACCTCCAGCAGCTGCAACAGCAACAGCTGCAACAGCAGCAGTTGCAGCAGCAACAGCAACTGCAGCAACAGCAACAACAACCCAATCAGGGGGACCCCATGGTGAATATGCAGTACCAGAAGCTGCTGCAGCAACAGCAATTGCAGAAGCAGCAGATGCTTGCAAACCAGAACCAGGCAGGAGTTCAGCAGCCAGGCATGTTGCCCAACCAGTCTCCCCAGCACGTGATGCAGCAGGTGCGTTCTCCACAAACAGCTAACACCCTGGTCCAGGTGCGATCGCCCAACCCTAACCCCTCGCCAAGGCCGCAGCCCACCCCATCCCCAAGAACACAGTCTGCCCAGCCCTCACCGCGGCCCATGCAGCAGATGAACTCTCCACACCCTGGCAAGCCTGAACCTATGCAGACGGACCAGCCCATGCTGTCACAGAACCCCCTGCAGCATGGGACTATGGCACAAATGAACAGTCCAGCCAATGCTGCTACGTTAAACCAAGACGATTCAGACATGACCCCCGTGGATCCCCAGGACCAACTGACGAGATACGTGGAAACCTTGTAATATAACCATTACATTTTTGAACAATTTTACAAAATCAATGACGCTGAGTGACCTGACTGATCAACAATATCACAGAATGGCCACTATGCAACCCAGTGGTTTAGCTTCTTTCTTTCTTTTTCTCTCCAGAACAAATTCAAGTGGATTTTTTGAAAAAAGTCTGTAAAGTTTTATTGTTGTTTTATTTTGTATTTTCTTCTCCATTCCTAATTTTGGATGATAATGTCGTAGGTTTGTAATAAATATTAAATACAAAAATAACAATATAAAAAACTTCTAAATACAAGTATTTACCTAGTACGTTGGACTCGCCGTCAGTCATGGATGTCGAGTTGTGTGCTGGATGAGGAAGCAATTATTTGTACAGAAATTTCCCAGAGGGGCAATTATTGAATATGTTGACTCTGTAGTAGTTCAGATGTGGAAATGAGAGGGGAGTCTAGTTTATCAAGAAGAAGAAAAGAGTAAAGTTTGTTCATTTGTTACTATCTTCCTACGTCTTAATGTGCTGTAAGATTTTAGCTAATACGTAGACGTAGACTGTCTCATTCTCCCTATTTTTAATAAAAAAGCAACAGTGAAAGTAGG
>NW_019091599.1:348322-379351 GCF_001949145.1 Acanthaster planci | reverse complement strand
GGGGCGTGTGCTCCAGAACTGTCCCTCCCCTACTACTGATTTATTAGCTGATAAATTAAAAACAATGACCTACTTGTAAGAGAGATTGTAATATTCTATTTAACCATTGTTGACAACAACTGCGTCATGTCAAATCAACGGAACATACAGCCCATTGACTACAGGAATGTAAATCTTTGCAACGTTTTACAACCTTGTTTTTACGTAAGCACTGACAGTGAAAACAAGCGTGCATGAACAAAGAGACCTGGGACCATATCGCCAGACGTGAAAGTCGTTTATTGATTTTTTCCCCATCTCCGTGTGACTTTTCCTAACTATTGGTTAAGGGGGACAAAGGTAAAATCCCAACATGAGTGTTTCGTGGGGTGGTTCGAGTTAGTAATTATTATCCAAAAATTACCAGAGGAACTCTTTTGATATCGAGAAAGAAAGACAAGAAATGATGCTAAAGCTCTTCAAGACGACATAAACATGCTCAGCAAATGGGAGTCATGTGGGCAAATTAAATTTAACATTGCAAAATGTTACATTATGCATATTACTCACAAGAAAAAACCTATGTTGTCTACTTACATGATGAACGGAAAACCACTCGAGAAGACAAATAGCCATACTTACCTGGAAGTAGAAATAAATCACAAACTAAGTTGGGCTGATAATAAGCAGTGTCTCTTCAGAGGCAAACAAAATGCTTGGTTTAATCCGTAGAAACCCCCACAGCTGCTCTCTAATGGTGAAGGATATTGCCTACAAAACCCTAGTCACACCTAAGCTGGAATATTGTGCTAGTTTCTGGGATCCGTACCACCAACATCACAAAAACAGACTAGAAGCAATCCAGCAGAGGGCGGCAAGATTTGAATGCAGAGATTTTCGGGAAAAAAAAACAGTGTTTTTCGACAAAAAAAACAGCGTTTTTCCAAATTTTGCTTGTTCGAGACACACATTCACTTGTTCGTTCTAGTAACATATATATTTATAAATAATGTTTCCATTTTGTTGGTAACAAATAGTTTTTAGGAATTATATTGTATTATGAACTTTTTTTTCAATGAGGTAGGCCTGTATTATTTCCAAATTAACTTTCAAGAAAAAACATTGCCAGGTTCGGATTTATTTCTAACAAAAAAATTCCAAAATATAAATCATAAAAATGAACTGAAAAATGGAGATCGGTGGCACGTTTGCGACGCGGGGTACGCCGAGTACGTGTAACGAATTTATTCCTCAATTAAAGTATGGTCTTTGCGTAAAGGCAGAACGTGTGCAACAACCCGCTTGAAAAACTTACAACCATCTGTCTTTCTTTTGCTGCTTGGGGTGCACTTCAACTCGGGCGGATACGCATACCAAACTTACTGGACAGAATTTAAATGGGACGCATCGTTTATTTTTTAAACAACGGTGTGGAAAAAAACAGTCAAGTTGAAGGGAAGGGTTCCTTTTAACGACTACAGTCTGCAGGTGAGGCTTTCACATTTCAGGAAAAACCTCAACGTAAAGGTGGGAGTTTTACAAAATAAATTGTTGTTATGCATGGATGTTAGAGGTGTTAATTTGAGGAGATCACGGCGCAGCGTATGAATTATAAGCGTGTTCGCGTGCAGGATTCACAGCAGGACCAAGAAGCCAAAATGGGAATCCTTTTCTAATTCTAGAATCTCCATGAGACAAAGGACTCGTAAACACACTGGAAATAGAATTAGTGCTTCAATAATCCTCGTAGATAACAGAAACGTTGGATATTATAGCCCTACATGAAGCAGTTCCTTACGAACACCCTCTTCTAATAAATGGAAGAGGCGCACAGGCCGTTGCACGCACATCATGCGCAACCCCCCATGCCATCTGTCTTTCTTCCGCCGATTGGGGGGGGGGTACATTTCAGCTCAGGGAGGATAGTACATCGCAGTCTATATTTGCGCACCTCGGCTGTTGGCACGACGAAAGACTACCAGGGCCAGGTCTTCTGAGGGGTGCATTCCACCAAGACCAAGTCGTTGGATTTCTGCGCACGAGCTCACTAGTATTTGTTATCCCACAGTGTTTTTACAATAAGACATGCCATAATCAGGAGGGATTTTCTATAAATCCTGAATGGGACTGGTAGGTTTCAGTTAGGGGTACGTGTATTTCTTTTACAAAAAGACCAAAATCGTGGGCCTATTTTGGATAGAGGCGGGTGGCTACATTCAGAGCTGAGCGCATAGTTTTACTACTATTTTGGGGGTATCTTCGAGGAAAGGCGAATTTAAAAAAAAATCGTGGCTAACTTCCATAAACTTGAAACGAAATGTGATCTTCTGGCCATAATGTTGAATTTCCGGGGAAAAAACGGAGGCCACCTTCTTCCCGAGAGTCAACAGGCGGCGCTATTTCCGTCTGATTTTGCACTGTTTCTACGGGAACGTATTTGGTGTCATGCAACCAGAAGTTCGTGTTACCAGTTGAGCCGCCATGGGCAAGTTCGACCGAGGACCACTGGAGTTATGTGGTTTATTGCATTACATGTCGTCGCTGTGGTAAACTTTACATCGGAGAGACCAAGCGTCACCTTGGTGACCGCTTCGCGGAACGCTTGCGCAGTGTGCGCCAACAAACACCTGGTCTCACTGTTGCACAGCACTTTTGCGCGCCGCCACATACCCTCGGTGGCGTAAGCGTCTGCATCCTGCGGAAAGCGTCATCTGATGTACAGTGTAAGGAACTGGAGCAGCGCGTCATTTTCGAGCTTGGAACGCTGCATCCAGGGGGAATGAAGGTGAATTTTTCCGCGTTCTTTCCGAACTGAATCTGCTTGCCCTGAAGAAGGTATTCAGTTACCGAAAGCTCAGCAATCACACATTTCAGAGCATTGATTTGATATTATATTTTTGTCGGTATTCTGATCACGGTGCAACGCAGCCCTTCCATATTTCACAGGTTGGTACAAGGCCAACCTCGACATGGGCTGCGTGCGCGTTCCTTCACTAACCCCTGGATGAACTGTTAACCACAGACATATAGACCACCAGTGTTGCGCGTACAACCTTGATTTTGAAAAGGGAGGGCAAGCAGTGGGCGAACGATGAATGGCATCGCGTCAGTGCGAATTGCACGTGACGCACTGGGAATGCAGATTTATTTACATGTGCTTTCAAAATACGTTTCTTTTTTACTCTTTGGTACTGTTATCTTTTCTTTTCAAATGTTGCAACCACATTGTTTGGAATATGCATGGGCCAGATTAAGTAAATAGACGATTTTGTTCACAATCGAAATGGCTTCATAGAATGTCATGGCTGCAATTCTTCAACTGTGTGCAAATTCCCTTTGAATTTACACACAGTTGAAGAATTATGTGGGTGAATTTGCCCACACTTTTTGATTTAGTCGGATGCCCTCTCGGCTACGGTACCCCGCCGTTTCTCTGAATAGGAGCTGTCTGTCCACGGGTAGTGGTTTATATGTCTACGGGATGAACATACATAAAAGTGAAGTCGATCGCATGTGTATTGCAAAAGCATGCACGCTCGCGTCCACGTATTCTCCTGCACGTCACGCACGCTTAAATCTGCATCGCACGTAAACACACTCACTAAAGGCCCAATTTAAATATAGTGGGATATTCAAATGATAGAAATACTATGGGTTAGATCGCGCAAGGCGTAGTGGGAACCAGTTTGAGGCGGCAAGATCGTACCCATGGGAATGATACAATGCCATTTGCCCTAGCCCTGCCAACCCAGCGCCACGTTCGGGTGCTGGGCGACGAGCAAAGCGCGCACCTTGACTAAATAATAGCTTCGGGACATGCAGTGTCAACGATAGGCTGTACGTGTCCGAATCACTTGGCTACTGCCGAAAATAACACACAATTCCATAGGAACTGACCGCGGCCAGTTCCATAGACTCATGTGTAATTTCAAGGTTGCACTACACCAAACACGCGCCCGTAGAAAACAGTGCAAAATCGGACCGAAATAGAGCCGCCTGTTGACTCTCGTGAAGGGGTCGGCCTCCGTTTTTTTTTTTCACTGGATATTCAAGATTATGGCCGGAAGATAACTTTTCGTTTCAATTTCATGGGGCTAGTCAAGAATTTTAATTTTTTTTATCGCCTTTAAACGAAAATACCCCCAAAAATAGCAGTAAAACTAAGCGCTAATTTCTGAATGTAGCCGCCCGCCTCTGTCCAATTTAGGCCTGCAATGTTTGGCTTTTTGTGAAAGAAATCCCCTGAACTGGAAACTATCAGTCCTAAATTCGGGATTTATAGATATATTTCTACGATGCCTCCTGATATGGCCTGTCTTACTGTAAATATCAATGACTCGTGCATAGAAATACGACCATTTGGTGGAATCCGCCTCAAGCCATGGACGTATTTTCAAAAAACCTGGACTTGCCAGCTTTGTATGAAATAGAAGTCAACCAGCGGCCATTTTACTGAGCCGAATACAAATGTGTTTAATAAAATCAGGCTCGCAATGCCCTTAATCACCTTGTAGAGATCATTGAATCCACTCACGTTTACCGAGCCGAATACAAAGCTTTCCTGGCAATGCCTGTCTTTGTTCTTCCCGACGCCAATAGAAGAGAGCCGGGCAAGCTCTGTATTCGGCTCGGTAAAATGGTCCCAAGTGCATTCAAACTCTATAAGATTGCATGCAAGTAAATAGGTGAAAAATTGCCCATGCAGACCAAATCGCGATTTGTAGGCTGTCAAATTCTCTATTAGAGCCTTTCGTGGCACACGGACTGTGCGGTTTGTTAAAAAGGTGGATGAAATACAGGGGCAGGACTGTCAGCTTGTATTTCTGAAAGTATCGGACCAAACGGAGCCCTCCAAATGGCTCTATTTTGCCTTGGAATGTAGGAATTAATTTCCAAAATGGATCGGATGGACCCCCTGACTGTTTTTAGGGGGGATTTTCTCTGGAGAGAAATATCTTCAAAAGTCATCGGTTAAGCCACTGAAAATTGAAGGGAAAAATGAAAGATGATGAATTTGATATGTGTCTTGAACACCTGTGAAACTTGTGAGTATTTTTCCTGATTTTTTGAAGTGAGGATATCTTTCACTGTTGTCTATGGCAACTGATTCACTGGTCTGCACCCATAAGCTTATTAAGGGCATTGCGAGTCCTTATTATATACATCTGTGCTTCAAGTATAATCGAGATCAGTGGCCGCAAGCCAAAAATAATACGTTAGTCTGGTTCCCTGACGTGTAAACGACGGAAGCCCGTTAGTGCCAATTTTAACTACATGTGGGCAAAAATTTTGTTTATTGCAAAATAACGCAATAATATTGCAAAATATCGCAACATTTTTTTTAATAACGCAACAGTCTTGCGAAATGTTAACCCTGCAAAAATAATGCTTATCATGAAAGAATACAATAATATTGCATAATAATGCAATAACTCTGCGAAATAATGCAACAGTTGGGGCACGTTGGCGCGGTTGCTCCGGTTAACAAGAGTAGGATGCGTGCGCATTATACCCTCCTCTCTACAGGTTTCTTCAGGCTTGTGAGCTACAGTGCTGAGGGTGCTTTTGAGGAATCCTTGGTGTGATTACCAGAAATGATTTATAAGAACAATATTGCAACAAAAAATGTTTGCATTGTTCAAATTGGCACTAACGGGCCTCCGTAGTTAAGAGCATACCGGCGTCGCGTTGCATCTCTCGTGCTATGGTTTGGTGCATGCACGCATGTGGGAGCATTCGAGGTATAGGTTGGAGCACGTGTTGTGTATTGGTGCAATTCGTACTCGACAAGGCTAACCTTAAAACGGTAGGTATTACATCTTGTTTCATAAACATGACAAACAAGACAATGTGAATATGACTACGACACTGTGAGCATGATGAGTGTGTTGTTTCAAGCTTTGCAAGCCCCCGTCCACGAGCACGACGAACATGACGAACGTTGCCTGGACTCGGACTCACTACACAAACGCAATTAGCATGGTTAGTAACGGTTAGGCTAATCAATGTCATGACTGTCAATGACTGTGACCAATGTGGGCAAGTTCTCCTCTATCCCAGATTTTTGAGGCGCTCTCCATATCCTACGTGTGCCTCACAGTGCAACTTTTCGCTGCTTTGTAACACTATGGGATTTTGAATGTGCCGATTTATTTATAAATATAAGGTGTCTGACACTGTTTACAGTCACTTCGCCCCATTTCCACATTGCCCCTAACCACCTCGCCCATAACCACTTCGCCCCTAACCACTTCGCCCCATCTCCACTTCGCCCCATCCGTGCTCAAATGTGTTTCAACTTCAAGCCTCTTCAAAAATTGGTTTGCTTTAGAGCACCACCATCACCGATGATGATGACAGCGACTCGGAGATTGATGACATTGACAACTGCTTTGTTTTCCACTGATTTCGACCCATTGAACTTGCAAACTCCATCAGTTTAACATGGGGCCAGTGTATGTTCGAAAACTGCTTGCACTGGACACTCATAAAGTACTGTTGCAGTGTCACCCTAGAGCTCCTGACAAGGGACAGATTTATTGTCATACCTTGTCACAGTCTCTCATGCTTCCTACCCACAGAGGAGTAAATTCTATCAACGTACAGTAAAATCTCAATAACTCAAAATCTGTTAACTCGAAACTCCACTTAACTCGAAGAATAATTAATTCCGGCTGAAAGAATAGGCTTTCATGTACAAAAACAAATCCGTAACTTGAACTGCTCACATTGCCAGATTCGTTTACCTCGAAGTTTTTGTGTAGGAGATCCAAAAGAAACCGCTGCCAAAAAACATCCAGAAAGTGTAAACAGAATGCGGGTCTAGTTATGAATCATTTCTGACATGCACACTTCGTCTCTTCACACCGAAACACTTGCAAGCATGCTACAATGATGATCCATCTAGACACGTAACCACACCATGACCGCAAAATCCGACTTGCAGGAATTGGCCCAATTGCTACTGTGGGCCCATAGTAGCCAGTGCGTTGGCAGGCCAACCAATAGCTTTTTGCGGTGGCTGTGACAATGCATTGGAGATCTTTGTGTATGCCGCACACGCCACACGTATGGAAGCTAAGTCTGGCCTCATGGTCTGGCCCAACTGCTCGCATTCACCCGTGCAATGGCTGCCCAATTAGAGGCACAAACCACAGTGTGCTCACACGCAGTGGACCAACCACGTGACTGCAATGCAGAGCTTTTGCGTAGCCAAATCTCACACAGGTGCACCCTCATGTGATGAAAAAGGTCGTCTGACTCATCGGGAAACCCTGCCCAAGTACGCATGTGCAAGGCACTGCGTTGCAGTGCGGTATTAGAAATGGGACCACCGCAATGCGCCACACATGCACAACGCAACAGAAAGATTTGCTACACAAAGGTGCACAGTTTAAATGATTTACAGTACATGTAATGTATTATTTGTCAGCTGATTGACAACAAAAATGTCTTTCTATGAACAAAAACTTGTGACACCAAAGTATAAAATAACCACTGTCAGAACTAGTGCCTTTCTCTAACAGTGCTCAATGACAATCGTGGGGAAATAATCTCCACAGGTTCAATGTACACTTCTCAAATTTTATTAAATTAAAAAAACTTTTTCCAACAGCAATACCTCAAGGAACAATCAGAGCCACTAATGGCATATCACAAGTCAGCGGTCACTCCAAAAGTTAAGATAATTAATTACTATCAACAGTTGCTTTTGTCACTACACCTAGGACGTCTGATTCTTATTCATTCACCGACCCCGGCAAGCTCGGTGGTTGAGTGTTTAAGACGTCAGCACTAGTAAGCAGGAGGTCGTGGGTTCGAGTCCCACCTGAGTAAACTTGTGACTTTTTTCGCAAGCTCTCGGACAAGCACTGAGCATGCAGTGTTTATTAATAATATATACTTGTATGTTGGGTAAGGGCAAAACCCGTTATGTAAATTAACATCTCCCCTACGCAAAAATACGTCTTGAAAATTAACATCATTCCATTCGCATTTAAACAT
Organism: Acanthaster planci; assembly: GCF_001949145.1. The sequence continues at coordinate 371,368 of NW_019091599.1, read as the reverse complement.
ACGCTCATGAATATACAAAAGACTATCCTGGGTGTGCAGAGAAAGCAGAGATGTGTATTGTTTGTGCATTGGTGTGTGGAGAAGATGCTCTCCCAGGCATTGTGTGGAAGGAAGCTGCATTGTTATCATGTTCAGTCAACCACGACTTAAAAAAATATAACCTTGAGTGATCATACACAAAGAATTAATGTCAATCTGCCTAACAGCACCATGATTACTGTGTCCATTTTAAAGAAGCATTTTATTTAAATGCTTGTCTTGCTCCTTTTATGTATGTGCTGACAAAATGGCACAACATAAGAAGTAATCTTCAAAGAAATATTTTTTGGACAGAAAGACAATTTTAATGATGTATGCTTTAGTCATTACTCATTAGAGCATACGTGTACTTTGCAAGCTCCCGGATAGCAGTATTATGATACATCAGTAAAATCAAGAAAGCACAAATTTACAAAATGAAATTGATTAAATTCTAGCAGGTTTCAACCCCCTCCCCTAGATCATCCTAAAATAAAACAAAGTTGTGTTAGATCAGGGCTTGCAGAATCGGTAGTCCGACGTCCCGGGACAGCCAAATATTTTGTTGGACAACCAAATGTTTCAGGCTGCCAGCCCGATGGGCAAGTACCTGGTTTTTGGTTGCGGCATTTTAGGCATTTCAGCACCATGCACAGACAAAAGATCTCAAAAAAAGACCACCAAAAAAGATTGACATCCTAACCTTGATGTTGCACGACTGTACTTGTTTGGGTAGGTGCACCATGGTATGTCCGGTCGAATAGTTGGCATGAACAATGCAGTCGCGTCTATATTCAGTTGTTTCCCAGATTGTGAAAAATTTATTCAGTCATGTTACAGCTCAATTATCTTCAAATTCCATTGAAATTGGGTCAGAGGTCTACCTTGTACATGTATGCAGGAGGTACTTCAAAAATATTTTCAAATTTTAAGCTTTTAACTTTGTCTTACAAAAGTGACAAAGACACTTTTTCTAGTACTGGATCGGTTCAGCCAAATCTGGATCTCTTTAAAATCTTCTTTACACATAAAAAGCAGTGAAGCGTAAACCCATTTCTCAGCTAAAAACATTGTAACAAGCATATTTTCTGGTAAAGCATGTCTCATTTTAAAGGGGATTAGTTTATATATTAGAATTCAGTGCATTAAAATGGATAGCCTGCATAAATTTTGACTTAACTGCTCAGCAAGCCATCAGTCATAAATTCCCTTCTTGACGCAAAGTTGACAAACTCATTAAGTCAAATCTGTTAAGCATGTGTAGTTGAGTTCAAGACTTTCGTATGTGTACGTGCATGCTCTATCTAAAACTAGGAAAAACATTTATGGAATCTTGTGTAGTAAGTGACCTACTGACCTGTAATTTTTTGGTGTTGATTTTTTTGTGCTTCTGTGATTGTTGAAAAACCGTCAACAAACTTTGAAGTGCAATTCGCAAATTTGGCCAGAATTCCTTTTCTTGAAATTTTTTGGGAGCAAAATTTGTACAGCAAGACTTTCATTTTACCTTTCAAAAAGAAGACGTCTTAGGCGTGTAACGCTGCAGAGCAATAGCAAAAAGGTGGGTAGGCCTAGGCCTATTTATTTCAAGAGATCCGGAACTAGGAAAACAACTGTAATTACTAAAAGCTTAGAGACCAACAACATTCTTATCCAGCAACTGAAAATTAAATTCGGGCAACCAGACTTTAGACATTCACATAGCACATGTACATGTATGTATTGCGTTCGGCCATCAAAATTACTCTCAGAGTCATTTGGATTGGTATGCAATGCTTGGCGCAAGTGCTGACGTGCATTTGGAAAGGTACCTTAGTCGTGTGTGTGGTTGGCCCTAGCACGCACCACATGCATGCACTGGTTGACTGATATACATGTACTATACTCCGTGTAGTACGTGCCACAGTATCTGCACTTGCCCCCAGTGCTTATTACAATGATTCTATAGTCATACTATGCAAGAGCACACCGAATAAATCTGAGGTTGAAAACATGAAGTACATACAAAGGCGTGAATTACAGTAGATGGTGCATAGTATGGTTGATCTATGTTTTTTTACTGGTCTCGACTCGATACCAGGAAAAATATCAAGACCTTCAACATCTGAGACCGAGATCAAGACTGAGACCACTGGGTACTATCGAGACCACTGGTTGTTGAGACCGAGACCGGTCTCGAGACCTACAACACTGATTAAGAGATCCTACTTTTAATTTTATTGCAGATATATTTCTAATAAATACATGTACGGCTCCAAGAATTTTCCGAATTAAATGTCAACAGGGGAATTTAATAGTTCTCACATGGCAATATTCATCAAAATGCTTGAATGGTGAAATTTCTCAGGCCAGCCGGTGTGATGCATAATGTAGCTGCCTCAGCCCCACAAGTACATATACCGTGCTGTACATGCAGCTCACACAGTGCATGTCACATGCGAAACAGACCTGACAAAATCGTGCAGAACGTGTAATCTCTTACGTCCGAAAGCTGTCTGTAGTTTATGTATCCAAATAATTTTTATTGATGTGCATAGTTTTTATGGCAATACACATGGTTGTGCAAAATTAAACATTACGCATGCAAATTTAGAATGTGCGCATTTTCAACAGGAATCCCATTACAAGGCATTCGTGAGGCATACCTGCTTAATCAATGTAAAAATTGTACAGGTAACAGTTCACAAGAATTATGGGCAAATCACACAGTGTGACTCAGGCAATCACGACGGCAAACTGGCCAACAATGTATCGCGTGGTAAGGGTGCGTGAGGTATCCAGACCAGTGGGTGAAAAACCTTGTGCCGTGGCAGGAACTTTGTTGAAAGATGCTTGCTTCAAGTACGAATAAAACAAACTCAAATTAAACTCATGAACACAGAAAATACAGACATAAATAAGAGACCAAGTTCTGTGAAGGAACTTACAGAAAACCTCTAGCAACATCGATTTTTTTTTTGCCTGTGGCGTTAGGGTTGCGTGCATGTATGGCAGATGTAGATTAATCGACCGGAACATACAGTACATGTAAAGACTGGTTCTGAATGCTACATTTCTTTGCATGGGCGCAGCGCGGCGGGATTCAGAGCAGGTTCGTTTAATGCATTGAGCTGTGGGCATGTGTTTTCACCACTGTGACGTCACAGTGGTGAAAACACATGCCCACAGCTAGCAAAAACGTGAATGACAACTTGTGAAAATAACGAAAGTTTTCTTTCCAAAAATTGCAAATGTAAGTACAAAAACATACAAAAACAAGCATTGTAACCTGAGGAAAAGTTATTGAAAGATACTTTATGAAGATAGAAAAGAAATCAGCTTTTCTGGACTTGCCCGAATGGGCACACCTAGTTAGAATTTTAATTGCCGGAAGGAACATTTGATTGCCTCGGGCTATTGGACAGGCGATTTGTCGTGGCCTGTCCTTGATCGAACTTGCCCTTAGTTGTACCTACGTGTAGGCCTACTTCCAGAACTGTGTGGTATGATGTCCGCCCCACTCCCATAAATTTTTTTCCTGTGAATCCATAGTGTTACGTTGTCGAAGAGGCATATTATTTCAACGTAAATTTACTGAGTATTCTTGGCTGTGGAAAAATGCTCATTTTAAAGGGCAAGAGCACCTAAATATATCACGCTTTTTCATCTGCAGACAGACCCTGTGTGTACATTGTTTGTTCTCTCAGACTTTGTGCTGGGGGGGGGCTATAGGCCTATTACAAGATCTTAAATTTGACCTTGGAAAAGGCCGCTATGTGTTTCTCAATTCTTCTCAAAGCAGTTAATCAAAACATGAAATAAGTCAGTGGAATGGAGGGTATGGTTTTAATTTATACCCCTAAATCAGCCAATCTTGTAAAATCTTGGCAAAATAACAGTGGTGTCACCCCCCTTTATAAAAATATGAGTTAGGCCTTTGTTTGATTCTCCTGCTTTGAATTAATACTCCTGTCCCCTAGAGGAACGATCTTTTGATATAACAAACTAGCAGTTGGATCCTCGAATACAAATGAGAAGGTAAATTTAAGATGATTCCAAAGAAAAATAATTATCTGAATTTCAGGAAGAATAAACTACCTGAATTATAGGAATCCGTTGAAAAAATTAAAAGTAAAATCTTACCTCCTCTTTGGGGTGGCAAAAAATCATGTACGTAACAAGCTGGAATCATATTTAGGTCTGCCAGACCACAACACTCCTTGCTAGCCATTACACCACACACTGATTTGGTTTCCCCACCATGACTCTGCCTGTCTCTGAAAGCATATGACAATGAGCAGTCTTAACATACATGAACGCTTGCCTTCAATGCTACATGGTCATGCTGCTGCTTGCAGCCCTAAACAGGCTCTGAACCGCCGTGTAAGACGTACGTGTACAAAGCATACAGTCTACACTCAACAGTTCAGTGTTGCTTGCATTAGAGGCGGATGGCAGTTACCGGTAGGTATTTTTCGTCATCAACGGTTGCGTATATATTCACAATAAGACGAGCCCAAAACCTTGGAAAATTACTGATGTATATTCTATCACTTGATAAGCAATTTAAGACTAACCCTAATCCTACCTAATACTGAAAATTACTACTTAGTAGTAAAATGTGACAAACAGTGCTGCCGCTTGTATGAGTATTTGACCTTACTCTCTGAAGCCAGAAAATACAATAGATAAAACAATGCACCGTACAGTGCTATGGCACTGTAAATGCATGACTTTATTGTGCCCTGTGTGAGTAAGTACGGACGAAGTGCCCTAGCCAGTAGTAATTTGCAGGGCTCGGTCCTTCAGGCTCAGATTACTACATGTACATAGTATTTAGTAGTACTGAGTCCTGTTAGCCAAATGATATGCTTGAGGGTTAGGGTTAAAGAACTGAACGTCTCTTCATCATAGCTTTGGTCATCAACCCGAATTTTGTCATAAATGTAAGTATTAAGATCATTGTCTACTAATTTTCAAGCAAACATCAGCTGAAGACATCAACTCAAAATCCATTTTGGAATTTCTTAAATCTGTTGCCACAGGGCGCTCGAGAATGGCTTGATGTCACCAGTCCAAGTTTTTGAAATATTCTTTGGCCGAGTTCTGGTGGTTTGTTCCCGTTTGTGCACGAACAGCTCGATTTGTTGTTCATGGACCGGCGGCTTGAACGTGGGGAACAAAGAACCGGTTATCGCAGGTATTAGTGACAAGCAACATGCAACATGGCAGCATCCATGTGGGCTACGTTATTCGAGAGTTGATGTTTGGATGGACTGAATTCTTTTCTATATAAACAGGAACCTTCATTTCTGTGTTATGGAAAATAATTAATGTTAATTTTGCAAAACTTCCCATTGTCTATGGCTTTGGAAGCCATCTCTCAACTTTTTGCTGCTGTTCAAAACTCAAAATCTCACGAGTTTTACTGTGTGTTCCTGTAAAACCTGACTAGGAGGTGGTGTGTGATCCTGTTCCAAGAACAGTGTTCTTGAGTCGTGTTCCCGCCATTCGAGTGTGAAAACAAGAAACATGTCAAGAACAGGCCGCCCAAACTTGACCTATATGACCAGAGACTAACACTATTGAAAGCAAGATACATGCACATGTATTCGATTATCAGTTTCAAATAAGGCATTTCTGGTTTTGACTGGAAGCAACGGTCACTTGTTTCTACGTACACAGGAGAAAATATGAAGTCCTAACTTTACTACTACAAATAAGTAAGTTGTAGGAAGTCAGCACTGATAATTTCATGTTCATCGGACAGATTGTCTGTTTGATGACATCACAACATCACAAATGTTCCTAACATAAAAATGTACATGTACATGTAGGTTCCTTAGCCGAGGTCTTCCAAAAGAAATTTGCAAAATGCTTGTTTTGTTCAAAAGATAAATCGATCTTGCTTTTGGTTTTGGTTCCATGACCATCTTGGTGATTGTAGGGGAAGCTGAAAAGCTATGTCAATAGAGAGAGCTCTCCGTCTTTCTCTTTGATAGGCTGTTGCGAGGAGCTCTTGCATATTGAGGTCCATCCATTTCTTCACATTACTGATCCAGCTTCTTCTATGGGCGTCCTTGGTTATGAGCCTGTCTTTCAGGTGCTGCAGTTCGGAGTTGCTGCTGGCCATGAGGTCAATATCATCAGCGAATCCCTAGTTGCAAATGGAAATTGAGGTGTGATAGTCAGCTTGGGTATCAGTCATGATGTGCTCAGGGAAGATGTTAAAAAGGACGGGGGAAGTAAACAGCCCTGTCTAACGCCTACAGTTGTCTCAAAGAGTTCACCTTTTTCATTGTTGAGGAGCATCGCACTGCTTGTGTTTTTGTGCAGCAATTCAGTGATTTGGATCAACCCTTTTTCAATGCCAAAGTCCTGCATCATGTGCCATAAATGATAGGTCATCATGCCAGACCGGGTCAAAGGCCTTCTTAAAATCAATGAAGTTATGAAAGATGATGTGCTGATGTTAAAAATGTTCTTCTGTGATGAGTCTAACATTGAAAATTTGTTCAACTGCGCTTCTTCCTGCCCGAAAGCCAGCCTGTTCTTCAGCCAAGAGTTATTCTGCAGCAGGCTTTAAATGTTTTAGAATAATTCTCAGCATCACTTTGGTGACATGGCAGATGAAGCTGATTGTCGTGTAGTTTTTGGCAGAACTTCAGCTTTCCTTTCTTGGGGAGGCTATGACCAGGGCCTGAGTCCATTCATAGGGCCACTCCTTGGTCTCCCAAATCTTTTGACACAATGCAGTTATCACTTTCACCAGTTCCTCACCTATTTCTACGATTACATGTACATGTAGCTCTGAGGGATATTGTCAATTCAATCTTTATCATATGAAAAAATTAACAGATACATTTCTAGAAACCTCCAATGTGAATCATAGGATCACAAGAGGGTGCACTTCAGTTAGACAAAAGAGGGCGCTATTCAACATGGCAACGAAACAATTTCCCTTCACCAAATGACCGCTGTATCGAACATGTAACGTGGACCCTGTCGTGTTCATTATAGCAGCGTTCCACTGTTCATGCAATGATCCTGCATGTCGCATATTTTGGTAGACCAGACCATTGATCTCCATTATACCGGACCCTTCCCTTTCACAAGAACACATATGCTTAGAATGGTGATGCGGTGGTAGCGTATTTTTACCCGTACTTTGTCAAGTATGATTGTATGGTACCAGACTACTGTGCTTGCATTTCTGCTTTGTTTAGTGGGAAATTTTCCTTGTAACAGAAAGTCACTGAGGTTTTGAAGCATTTTTTGGCCACATTTGTTTAGCTTTCATAGCAATAAAGGACAAGAAGCAAACAAAAAGGACTATCAAAGGAAAGTGACAATATGGAATGTTCATACGATTAAAGAACGAAGAAAATAAATCCAGAAAATAAGTGCACTTGTCAGAAAATATTGTATTATTTATTCCAGTTTAATTTCTTTTTTCAAATACCTTGGTTGAAAAAACAAAAGCTTTCACATGTAGTAAGACCACCCAAATTCTGTGCAATGTATCAGATGCACAATCTACTGTTCAAGTCAGATCACTTATTCAGTTCATCATTCACCTACTGCATGTACAGGAATAGGATATAGTCACTTAACAGAAATTTGGGAAAACTCTGCTTCTGGATAAGAGGTGGGAGAGTGCTTTTGGAAAGTGCTTTAACATTTCTAAAAAATTTGTATTTTTCCTTATTTCATGATGACAATGTTTCCAACCACCCAATTGTTTTATTTTTTTTCAGGTTTGTTCAAATGAACAAGTGTACAGTCAAACTCTGGTATAAAGAGCACCATTAAACATTTCGCTTATAACAAGGGAAACTGCCAGGCCCCAAGTCTTTCTTCTTCATTTTCTATTATGTGTACTTATACACTGTTTATGTGCAGTTTGATCCTGAGAGAAATCACATTTTCCCCATATTTATTCGATTACAAACATATCCAAGAGTCAACTTATTACAAATGCCCTTGAGTGCCGTCAAGTATATATTTTCAAAAACTGTATTTTTCAAAGTTCATTTTTATAAAGTATATTTATTCGAAGTTAATTTTTAAAAATTTTATTGTTGTTTCAACATTGTTTTTACAAGATACATGTACATGTATATTTTTCTTAATTTGTTTTAACGAGATTTTTTCAAGTGTGGATGTTTTTTTATGTAAATTTCCTGAAAATTAGCTTGGAAAAAATGTATCTCACAAAAGCAAACTTAATAAAAAATAGATCTCATAAAAATGATATGTTAACCAAAAATATCAACAATATTCCTAAATACAAGTCTCATTACAACAAACTGGAGAATAAACTTTTTAAAAAATATATCTCGCAAATACCAAGTCAGAAAAAATACATTAAAATGGACTTCAAAAACTACAATTCACTTTTTGAAAAATATACTTGATGGCACTGCAGGGCTTTCGTAAAAAGTCAACCAATGTTTGGTAAAAACTTTTGATTCCAGTGCAAATCATGTAACATGACTCCAAAGGTGTAGTTTTTCTCCAAGGTTTTGTGCACATTTTCCTAATGTCACAGACTCCAGCACTTTTATCCATTGACTTCATATCAGTTGCATATTTAGTCTTTCGGGCCCAGAGGATGTAAAAAATAGGTTTGATATCATGTTTTAGAGCCACAGACTTAAGCACTGCTATCGATCTGACTGACTTCACATCAGGTTCATATTAAGTCCATCGCCCAGAGAGGGTCTGCAAAGGAAATCATCACCATGAGGTCATCAGGTGTCACATGACATTAAAGGTGTAAACTTAAATTTCCATATCTTTTGAAGTACATGAACATTCTAATTGTGTTGAAACCTGAAGTACATTTACATATCCCATTGAATTTTATAGTTTGCAGATAGAGTCTCTAACACTCCCCTTTCTAGATACCTGAAGATTTCATCCAAATTGAACAAGTACATCGAAAAATATAGAAAATTGTAGTTTGAACCTTTTGTGTCATGTCACGTGACACCAGTGTTGTAGTCGAGTACTTTTTTCTGAGTACCTAGTACTGCTGAGTACTTTCACTTCTGAGTACAAATACAGGGCGAGTACTTTGCCAGCTGAGTACAAGTACTGGTTTCCAAGTACAAGTACTTGCACGTACGAGTACAAGTACTTCTAATTCAAAAGTAGTTTTATCTTAATTTAGAGACTCTTTAAGACCTGCCACTGTATAAAAGAAACACCGAATGCAGATGACGTGGCTACAAGAACAAGTGATTTGGCTAGCAATATCAAGGTCACTACAAGTGCGTTACAGCAGTTGACACAACGTGCACAGCGCGGCGAAGTCTATTTTCCGGACTCAATTATTCACATGCCTGTGATTTTCTGTATGCTGGGTTCATTGTTAAAATTTTCGGGTCCAGGAACCAGACTACCAATGCCCAAGTAAATCGCAGAACCATTCTAAAGTACCAATATAATTTTGCGCACGTGATTGGTTAAGTATGCGCACAGACGGCGAATGGGTCATATGCCTTAATGGTCCCACGCTCTGCCTTCTCGTTGTCAGAACCGTATCGAATATTGGGTCATTGGAGTCTATATTTTTGTACCTAATTTTGACGGCTGTGCGTGGTAAGTTAACTTAAAGGGTTTTTTAATCGAGTACTGTTAACCGAGTACGAGTACTTTGATGCTTGAGTACAATTTTTGGATGTTGAGTTCTGAGTATTTTGTAGCGCGAGTACAAGAATTGTAGTTCAGTACGAGTACTTGGACATCCGAGTATGAGTACGAGTACTCTGAAAACGGTACTCGAGTAGTACTTGAGTACCAAATATGAGTACTACAACACTGCGTGACACCTGATAAAGTCACAGGGATGATGTTTTTCTGACACCTTTGGGGCTGATGGACTACCTGTACATATGCTCTTAATACAAAGTCAGTCAGATGGATGAGTACTTGAACTGTGACAGAAGAATGTGCCCTAAACGTTTGTAGAAAACATTGAAATGAATAATTTTTCAAAAATATTACTGGATAATTTGACATGGGTATATTTTTATTCAAACAACAGTTAAAATTTCCTCTTATTTCTTTTTAATTCTCTTAGTAATCCTTAGCTGAAGCTGGGAACCACTGAGTTGTTAAGAAAACTGCATAGTGAAAAAAGTATAGAAAACCTATGGAGAAAGACTACAACTGCAACATGACCCCTCACAGTTACAATTTTTGTCTAACACCCTCTTGGGCTGATGGAGTAAATATGCACATAATGCGAAGTCAGTCGGATGGATGAGTGCCTGAGTCTTTGACTTTAGAAAAACATGCACAAAACCTATGGAGAAAACTGCATGTTTAATCTCATGTCACCTGACACCTGATGATGTCACTGTGACGATTTTGTTCTGACATGCTCTTTAGCTGGTTGACTAAATAATGTACCCCAGTATGAAGTCAATCAGATAGATAAACCTGCTTGAGTCTGAGTCATTAGAAATACATATAAAATATCTGCAATGTACATGTATATAGAAAAACTGCACCTTTAAATTCATGTCACATGATTTGTGTTTGAGTTGAATTTTTTTAACGAAATATTGGTTGATGTTTTGACTCTCAGGTTTATTTGTAATTGAAGAAATGTGAAAAAAAACAAACCTACAATTCATGCTTCAGAATTGTTTTCTCTATAAAACACAAGCAGGAATGGGAGGACATCCCACTTAATGTAGCAAATCCAGATGGTGCAGAGCAAAGGAGCTTACTAGACCAGACTAAAAACCATTTTGCAATTAAAGTACTGGTAAAACTTCACCAACCATATCTGCCAATCAACTATCTCTGCCAATTTCTTTCTGATGATCAGATGGAACTTTCAATTTACAAAGAAAACAATATATTTTACTAATTATAAATACATGTATCTGAAAACTGACTTTAACGATAAGGGGCCAATGCTGAAATGGAGAGGAATCTTAAAAACAAAGATGTATGTGAAATTTGAAAGTGGACTCAGTATTGTTTTGATTAGGATTGTTTTCAATCAAAGCTTTAAATTCAGTGCTTGTTCATCCTTCACACAGGGTTAATAGTTATTCACATCAAAAGTTACTTTAACAACGTCCAAGAGGGCATGCTTACAAAGTCACATTATGTTTGGATGAGATGAATGTTTCTTTGTTTATTTCTTGCAATGGTAATCATGGTTTACAGTGGCTTCTCTGAACTAAAGTGTAAAGTTTCAGAGCTCAATATTTCTTGCAGCAACATGCAAAAAGCAATCTTCGGGAAGTCATGGTTGATTTTGTGTGGAACTTTAAACATTTAACATAAATAATATTCAAGCACTTGTAATTTGACTCCTGATTCTGGCACAGTTTTGGTGTAACAGGCTTTGGTTTCTATAACTGATGATGGTGCAATGTGGTGCAATTGCTACGTGGCCCAAAAGGGCTTTGAAAAATGTGTACAAAACATGGGGAAAATTTAAATATTCAAAGAATTCAGGCTATGATGTCATGATGACATCACAATTCGGCACACATCTTCAGATGGTAGTCTAAGTATGTGCAAAATTTGAAGGGCATCAGCTGTAAGTACGAGTAAGAGGCAAAAGTCATGTGTAGAACGACCTGTGTTATGTCGGTAAGGAAAAAGTGGAAGAAGGAAAAAAAAAAGAGCTAATCTGTCCGTTTACCAACAGAACAGATTTTTTTTCCGCATTCTTTTGTAAATTTGAAAAATTAATTCACTGCACAAACCTGAATTCTTTCATCATGACAATTTGGGTCCAAGGTTTCAACCTAATTAGACATGAACTTAAGGAAATAAAGTGCTTTAACGAGTGCACCTTGTACTTGACTTCTTACCTGATGATGTCATTATCACATGAGGTCAATTTTAGTCTATAACCCTTCCCTTTGTTATCTGCAAAGTTTCAACTGGGTGGGACATGTACTTCATGATATACAGTACTTTGAAGAGTGCACATTTAATGTCACATGATGACGTCATTATCACATCAGGTCTATGTTTGTCTGAAGCACCCCCTTTCAAGATATCTGCAAGATTTGAATTCAGTCCGACAGGTACTTCACAAGATAAAGTCCTTTGAAGAGTGCAAATTTAATGTCATATGACTTGTCACATGATGAGGTCATCATCACATCAGGTCAATGTTCGCCTAAAGCCCTCCCCTTTCAAGATATCTGCAAAGTTTAAACCTAATGGGTCATGTATGACGAGATACAGTGCTTTATAGAGTGCACCTTTAATGTCATGTGACTTGTCACATGATGATGTTATCACATACATGTAAGGTCGATATTTGTCTAAAGCCTTTCTCTTTCAAGATACATGCCAGGTTTGAACCCAATGTGGCATGTACATGTATGTCACGAGATATGGCTTTGAAGAGTGCAACTTTACTGTCACATGACTTGTCTTCTGATGACGTCATTATCACATTGGGCCATTATTCGTCTAAAGGCCTCCTCTTTCCAGATACATGTAAATGCAATGTTTGAACCCATAGGACCAGTACTTCACAAGATACATTGCTTGAAAAAGTGACCCTTTAGTGTCACGTGACTCGTCACATGATGACATCATTATCACATAAGGCCAATTTTTGTCTATTTCACTTCCCTTTCAAACAAATTGGACATGTCCTTCGGGAGATATAAGGCTGTGAAGTTTGCTCCTTTAATGTCATGTCACTTGACAGCGAATGATGTCATTATGACGATGTTGTTCTTGGATCAAATTAAGAAAATTGCTGAAGCCTGGTTGTGTAACAAAAACATTTTGAAAACCTATGGGGAATATAAAATATTCAAAACTCAATAAAAAATCAGAAGGTGACATCATAAAATTGGCGTGTTTTTTATGTCAGGCTTTTTTGTTGGTTGTATGTTTTATGATAATCGAAGATTGACAAGTTACGAAAATGGTGGCTTGAAAACGTGTACCAAGTCAAGGGGCTAAAAATCCCAGTGCAGAAAATTGCACCTTTAAATTCAAGTCACATAATTTGCATTTAAACTGAAACATTTTTATGAAATATTACTTGATATTCTGACTCTTGGGTATATTTCAAATCAAATGAAGATGAAAAAAAAAGTTTCTGTTTCATTCTCATTGTAATCTTCTGCCGAAGTTAATTATTACTCACTCGTCAAAATCAAATGTAAGTACAAAAACTTGTACAAAACCTATTTAGAAAAACTGCAGCTTTAATCTGATGTCACGTGACCCCTGATGATGGCATTATGACGATTTTGTTCTGGGACCTTCTCTTCGTGCTGGACTACAATTGTACACAAATATCAAATCAATTAGATTGACCGGAATCCCAAAGTCTGGCTGTTGAAAAACGTGTACAAAACCGATAGGGAAAAATTAAATATTAAAAAATTATCATAAAATCACGTAATGACGTAATCATGTCATAAATTTGGACGTATTTTTGCATCAGGGTCTTTGTTAGCTGTAACTTTGGTTACAATTGAAATCGCCAAATCACCAAAATACTGTCATGAAAACGTGTGCAAAGTCAATATAAAAAATTACTTGATGATGTCATCATGACGTCAATGTTCCATGCACATCTTTAGACAAGGGTCTTTCATTGATTGAAGTTTGACGAAGATCCAAAGTTGCTAAGGGATTAAAGTCGGTGATGGAGGAAATGTGTTCAAAACAAAGGGGATTTGGGTCATCATCATCAGAAGAAGATGAAAAAAAAAGAACAAAAAGAATGTCTTTTTTGCAACTTGCCTAAAAATGTGAAAAAAAAAGAACTGAAGTAATGCCTTTTTTCGAAACTTGTGAAAAGCCAAAAACCAAAAGAACTTCCTTTTTGCAACTTGCAACCCCCCAAAATAACAGAAGTAATGCCTTTTTTGCTAAATTGCGATAAAGCCCCCAGGCCAAAAAAAACCCCAAAAGAATGTCTTTTTTTTATCTAGCGAAAAAGCCAAAAAACACAAAAAAGAATTCCTTTTTTTGCCAAGTTGAAAAAAAAAGCTAAAAACAGAACAAAAATAATGCCATATTGGCAAAATTGCAAAAAGCCCTCCCTTAAACATAACTAAAAGAATGCATTTTTTATGAAATTGCAAAAATCCAATTAATCTTTAGAAAAACAAAAGCTGTTTCGGCGAGTGTCCGAAACAGCCAATAATTCGCAGAGCACGTACATTTCCAAACAATTTCAAAAATAGTTTTGCCACCATAAAACTGTTTGTTGCATTAATTTTCTAGATGTAGAGATTTTGACTGGCATTTAACCCCTCAGCCCTACACTTCTAAAGCAGTGGGAGCCTTGAGAAAGGGTCTGTCTGGCCAATGAAACTTTCATCCTAAATTGTAGTGAAAAATAAGTTCCCAGTAAATAGAAACCTGCAGGTAGTCTGGCACATACATGTACGTAAGAAGTAAGCATACTGGTGAAATTTAAGCTAATAAAATGTAGCAGAAGTCAGGGCATTTAAAAGTCATGCATTTAACCTGTCTCTTGGGTGAGGGTCCAGTATCGACAGAGAAGTATGCCAAGGGTCCTATTAAGCACTTACTGCCGAGTGGACTTTTCTTGAGCAAGACAAGATGCCGGGTCATTTTCAAGATTTTCCGTTTTCAAAATTCTTCAAAAATTCATCATTTCATTTAATGGTCGTTTATACCAAAATGAAGGACTCTTTGGGTGCTACTCTAAAGTGACAGGTAAAATTCATTGACTCCTGAATATTTCAGCCTGGCCTGCAGCCTTGGAAAAAGAGCCCACATTGTGCAGTGTTATGTAAGATTCTTTTGTTCCCGGCACAGTACACTGCTGGCCTCTTTTCAATATGGGCCAGACTAGCATGCAGTGGTGCTATGGTCGAGAGTTTTTGTCTGCAGTGGTAATCCACTCGCTCTAAATGCCTCAAACCTTGGTAAACTGTTTCAAAACAAGGCTGGATTATCTCCACTATTGAGAGTGAAAAAATGTTGGTAATGCCCAGCAGCTCAGTCTTTTGTGCTGAGCATGGTCTTTTGCTATAAGGCCCAACTCTTTTGTCCCAGTTCTGGGCTCCCCAGCTCTGCATATAAAGCCTATGTACCCCAAATGGGTTGCCCGGCTGGCAGTGGTTAGCTGGTCCAATTTACATGCAAATGCACCAATTAGCACTGAATACGCAGTTATGCTTTTCCCATAGATGAATATAATGTCCTGTGAGAGAGATCTATACCCATCCAAATTCCTCATTATGTACAAAAAATTGTACATGTGTCTCTTTGCATGAAATATGTTGTTGATGTATCCTTGCATAGCACTGTTCCTAAATGTGCGGTGTGTTTCGACGTTTCAGTTTTCGACCTTCTTGCCTTGCTAGAGCAACACGTTCACTTCCAATTTCACAGTAAGTGAAATGTTATCAATCTTCTCATATTAAAATCCTAAGGTTGCTGTACTGTACGTACCCACCTAAAAGTTTCAAAGAAACTTTGGCCCAATTTTCCAATTGTTTTCAAGTACAGGACACATTTAAATTTTTAAGATGGGTCCCAAAATAAGCCCTTTCGCACCAAATACAATGTAGGTTCAACAGCATTTACATGTATTATCAGGGTAGTATTGCAGCTACAAGTATTTTACTGGATGAAGTTTAATGTTTTTCGGCAAATGCACGACGAAAGATGAGGTACATGTAAATGCTTAAGTGCGCCATGTTAGGGGACTGTACTATTCACTCATTTTACTTGTACTGTTGATTGTTCTGCAAAGCGAGCCACTTTACCTGTAGCTTACTATCCCACATACATGTGCATCTGCACAGGATTTTTCATATAAAAGTGGCAAACACAGCTTGATGAGGGATTTTCTTCACAGTTTTTAGGCAAATATGAAACTCCTTGTCTCATTTAATTAACAGACGTATACACCATCCTTCATGTCAGTTTTGCAGTGTAAACATGATACAACAGAGTTGCTGACTTGAGTCAAGTGACTTGGCCTCAAGCCGGACTTGAGTCGCTATTTTGTTGACTTGAGTCGTAAATACCAGCTTTGACTTATGACTTGACTTGGACTTGCAAAAAATGACTTGTGACTTGACTTGGACTTGCAAAACATGACTTGTTACTAACCCAAGTCAGACGCTACTCGACTGGCCCCGTATATTTTTAATTTAAGCTATTCAGTTTACACCTTGCCTCTGTAACCGGTAGTTCACGTTTCAAAATAGCAGGAACCAAATTTCATATTAATCTAATTCCCTTTCGAAAAACTCTTGACCCCACACATTTCAGGATTTACGTGCAAAAGAGATTTTGCTTTATTGGAGGGAATAGACAAGCCAATCAATGTGAGAAATATGAAGTGAATCCAGAGAACACCAATTCAGGTGGCTATAAATTAAAACAGGAGATTTACAGAAAATGCAGGATCCAGTTAAGTTAGAATACACTTTGAGCTCAAGGAAAAAAATTGGCGCCAAAGTTCTAGATGTAGAGATGAGTTGCAACGAGTCATTCCAAGGTGGGAGAACAGGAGTTTGTCATGTTGTGTAGCCAGTTGACAAAAGTGAAGAGCAAAAGTTCAGAAGAAATGTAACACAAAGGAATACTTAAGGATCTTGCAAGGTTGATGCGGGTGATTAATGCCACAGATGCCTTGGTGTACTTGTGCTGTGTCTGCAAGTCACAATAGCTCAGTGGCTGGGATGCCTGCGGACAGCTCTTCAGGTGGACTACAGAGACTCCCCTCCAGACCCTCTTTCAGAATGTGCAGTTCAGTAACTAAGATAGAGAGCCAACATTTGTGAACTTAAGGGGAAGACGTAGATTTTGGGGTTCTCCAGTCCAAAGAAAAATAGTGGAGAGTGCGGACAAGATGTGGCGAGTATGTAGTCAGCACGATGGCAAAGTTTGGAATGCAAAGCTTGCCAAAACTCTGGGGCAAACTGCCCCCCCCGGAACATGCCCTTGCCACATGACCAGCTCTCATTGGACAACTTAACAAATGTCATACGACTCCAATACTGATTGGTCATTTAGTGTCTACATTGTGGACAGATGAGCACTCAGCAGAAGTTTATGGCTTTCACAGCTTGGGTAAGGTGTGAACAGCAATTAGGGATTAAGTGTCCCAACATCCTGCTGATCTCCTGAAAAGTTTACTGGGAGTGTACACGCTGGTGTACTAGTCAGAGATTAAAGGCAGTGGATACAAAGAGCATCCTAAGATCTTCTAGGAAAGCAGGAACATTAAAGATAAACTGAAGAAAGAGCAGGCTATTTGACAAAAGGAACAGGCAATAGATCAAATTTCACCACTGGAACACTACTTACCAGTAGAAAAGGCAAAAGCTAAGGAAAGAACAATTTAAACATGCAAAAGGAAAACATAGTCATAAAGAAATGAAATTGTAACCCAAGACCTCTTTTGGGACGGGGTTACATGTTCATAAAAAACGGACTTCGGCTTGCTTGGCTTCTATTTCACTTAGCTGCAGCTGTAAATCAGGGCAGAATGCAAACCATGCTGCTACGTTGCATTGCGTTGACACGTGACTGGGATAAACAGCGCCTATTATGTCATCAGTGACAAGCAACCATGGTGGCTTCTAGCAGTGTTGTTCCATCCACAGTTGGTTAATTTCGCATACCACGATTACAATTCAACAGCAAGTAAACGGTCTGCTGTTTGTAAAATATGTGGATCCGCAGTCACTGATGGCCCAAACACAATGAGTAATTTCGTGCAGCATCACAAACCCCATGATAAGCAGTAATGTTGTGACTTGTGTGCCGGGGGGGGTCTTACCCACAAATAAGCCTAGGCCTACAGGAAATAGATTTTCAGCCATTCTGCGCTGTAGATCATCGTTTTCATGGTCATGTAATATCTGGCTACAAATGGCTATTGAATCTAAATAACTTAAGGGCCTCTGGTACTTGAAAATCTGCCCAAGACTTATACATGTACTTGGACAAAGAGACTTGTTACTTGTGTTTAGACCAAATGACTTGTGACTTGACTTGTGACTGGACCTAATGACTTGTGACTTGACTTGGACTTGCATATAATGACATGCGACTTGACTTGGCTTGGACTTGTAAGAAATGACTTGTTGCTACCTCTGTGATATACGTACATGTAACTGTACACACCTATTGGGATTTACGTGTATGGATGGTAGAAAGCTGAATCCTCCATCCTTTACATGTTTGTGAGTCTTTGGACGGGCTGCATGTAAAACTATGAGATATGAGGCACATTTACATGTATGTGATGTATATGAAATAAAAGTAGAATATCAGTAGACATGTAGAATGTTACTTTACTTTTGTAGATAAACTCAGTTAATTGTGAGGTGAGTGAAGTTCATGTTCAAGTATTCAACTTTATCAGTTTGTTGACTTGTAGTTACAGAATGGCGACCAGTGAAGACAAAAAGGTGGAGCAGCAAATTAAGAAGGAATCACACAGCAAAACTTCACCAGCTACAACTCCAACCACAACTAGTGCATCAACTACAGCTATCTCTAATTTACCAAAGGTAACAACACATACGCCACATATAAACGGAGGGGGAGGGATTTTATTACACGATAAAGCCATAGAAAATGGGTTCATTTTTTGTTTTGTCGGTAAAACTCCAGTAGTGCTCACAGTAAAAGAATGGAACATGCTCACCATGGTAAAACTGTTACCGTTGTAACAATGTTTAATGCACGGTAATCAAAGTGTCTGCACAGTGCATGATACCCCCTGCCAACTGTTGTAAAAATCTATTGTTCATCAGGTCAATAACTACACACTTGAAAAATGCAACTTATCAGTGGTGTTAACAATGTTTTATAATTCCCCATTGAAACGACGTAATTAGGCGTGAAGTCAAAATACAAACGTTTTTGAAAGCATTCAACGCTTTGTAAACGGTAAGCCCAACCGATGGTCAACATCGAACAGACGAACGCTTCGACGAGGCTTGCCAAACCGTTGCGGTCGAGTACACCTGCACTCTGCAGCTTCCAGTAAACAATGGTCAGCTCATCGCATTACCTCATCATAGACTTCTGCGGCCTGGTGGATGAGTCATAACAACAGCTCTTTACTTTGCACCTCCGCAGGAGGATTTAGATGGGGAGACTGTTTTAACTTCCTGATAAAACAAGTGTATTGAGTAGTTGTGTTGCTCATATATATTCAGATTTATTATTTTATTTGCCAATCTCCGATAGCCACGCCCTTACGTTCCATATTAGGGTAATGACATTCCATATTAGGCCAATGGTCTCGTAAATGGAGTGCAAAACGAAATTTGGTTGGATGCCGATCACAGTCAGACTTGCGCTCGATCCAAGGCATCCCTGGATGAAAATTTTGCCAAGTGGTTCGGTGGATGATGTGCTTCAGCGCAGCATGCGAGGAGATTTTGTTCGTGCGGTGGCCTAACTTGCCTTTCATTTGACCATGAAGGCTTTGATTGTAGTGCGAACGTGTTGTAATGGAATTTTTGCCAGATCTCAAAAACAAAATGCTGTTATCCCTCCAAAAGAGACTGATGGAAAATCGCCCCTTTGATCACGTGCACGCTGCCCTTGGAAAGGTTCCTCTTCAGATATGCAACAAAAGCCATTTTCATAGTTTACGAAAGCCGTCTATTTTGCAAAAATAACCCAAACACAATTTGCTCGAAATTTGATTTTAATCTTGTATTCTGTACTGGAGGAAAGTTGTATTTGAGCATGCTGTTTTTTCTATTTGAACATATCTTAGGATCGTTTTGTTGAGTCAAGCCCAACACAACCGCTTCTGGTCGACAAAACACGGCCAGAAACTGTCACACCTCAGGCAGTAACTTTATATGGAATCTACTCGTAAACAGACTCTTGGGAAACAGTTTATTTAAAAAAAAAACTCAAATCAAAGTTGCTTGTGGATGGGGAGAGATGGGAGATTCATAATTTTATACATAGAAATACTTTATAGCCCTTTGCGGCACGATCGTAGCAAGCCTTTCAATGTCTCAGTGTGCATTGTACGTGTACATGTGTGTACATGTCCGAACCCCAACCAATCCAAAGTTCGGCAAAAAATGTCCGAGCCCTGTCTAAACAGAACCGAACCTTTACACATACTTGCAGCACTATTTGATGCAGAGTTTGACTTTTTTATTACCTTCAAAGAATATGGTACACGTGACTGAAGTTCCAATGAATTCATATTGTGTGTATGTGGATATTTCCTTTCAGAGACGATAGATCAGGTGGTAAAATGAGGTGGTAAAATTTTCCGTCACTCCCGTATGAACGTATTTATTTTCCAGTCTAAAAAACGCTTAAAGACGAACAATGATCTAGTGGCGATGTCTTTTTTTTTAATGAAATACCCACTCAAAACGTTTCTGAAGCTAGAGAAATGTCTGTAGCCTAGCATGCAGTTGATTTTGCGTCTCTATCACAAGGTGTTAACCACTAATCCTCACGGCCAGCCCAGGGAGGCTGACCGGAGCCAGTGAAGTTCTCCTTGAAAAGGATCTTTTGTTCGCAACTATAGCTGTGTCAGCCACAAACTCCATTGTTGTTAGGGTTGCTTGTGAAGCTAGACAGTCTAGGGTAGACGGTTCCTTTCAAATAATTGAACTGTCCAACATCAAAAGACGAACAGAATGAAGGGGGATTAACACCAACCGTTTAACTGTTTCTAAACCGTCTGTATTTTGACCTCATGCCTTAACCACTCGCAGCTTTCTTGTGATTCTTTGGCATTTCTTCAGTACAAGAATGCACTGGTATGTGAACATAGTACATTTTTTTGCTTTAAATCAAAACTCAACACAGTCAATTTTGGTTACATTAAATTTAGTGTAATGAAGACCACAATGTCAAATTAAAAGAATAGTCATTTCCCTAGTTCCAGTTTTGAAAATTATTCAATTTAGGCTTGGCTTCAAAATTGACCGTTTGCGAAGTCAGCGAACATTCGCGAACTAAGTTAATCCTTAGTTACCAGTGGAGGAGGAGCTTAGCAGGTTCATTTGTATCGCATGACAATAGCCTTTGTTGTTGTAATTTTATGTTAAGTAGGCTACTGTTTGCGCGAAGTACGCATTCCGATTATCCGCGAAGTGTGCGAAGCAAGATTCAATAGCTATACCGGTGCTGCGCTTAAGGAATTTTCCTGTGTGTCAGCACTTTGTAAAAGCAAAGAACATAATTATTATATTGGATTCTTCATTCGGAGCATTTCCCAGAAGGGTTTTTACGTGTAATCGCGCGGATGTTGGCCAACATCAGCAAAATTGCTGAATGCAATTTTTGCATGGATAATCAGAGGGTTTTGAAGGATTGAGGATGGTGCCTAACAAAAAGGCCTAGGGGGCCAGGGTTAATTACTACAGCTGATTGTAAAGGTACTTTTCATTGAAAAATTAATCGTTTCTCAACAGGATAAAATGTATAAGTTTCTCATGCGTTTGTGTGCTTATAGCTTTACTAAATTATTATTGGTGATGGCCATGTAAGTGAGAAACTATTTTAATAATAATGTGCATGTGTATGTATTAGGAGGCTACTTCTGTTTATGCTTTGATCATAAGAAAAGAATTCCGTCTGGTTCAACCAAATATTCATAAATACTGTATTGCTTGAAATATGTACCTGTAGATGAACTTGACGAGTTTCTACTTGATGATCCAGGTTCTATCTGGAAGTGATTGTGCGAGCTGGGTCCCTGAGGTTTTGTGCTGCACAGAAGTCATTACTTTTATGAAAGTGCTGCCACAGTTGGCATATTTAACAAGGCACGGTGTTGTTTTGATGAACCTTAACACGTTAATCAAATGGCTCCAGAGGAAATGAGAACACAGAGACAACTTTCTGCCATTTCTTCGGTTGTCCACCACCGAATTAATTTTCTTGACTTTTTTCCAAACTTTTTCAACAAGCAAGAACACTGAACAAGTACATGATTTAAAGTATTAAAATCTGTAAGAGATCAGATGAAGTTTGAACTAAACTGCCAGCTGGGCTTTAATTGATGATCAGATTTACCGGTTTTCTGGTTGTACTTGAAACAAGAAAGCAACACTTTGGTCAAAATAAGGAATGCTCTGTCGCCCGGAACAGCCCTGTGCTTTAACGAAAACTAAACAAAAGAGGCCCCATTTGGGAAAAATTGCTAACCTGTAGCAATCTGGCAGACCCCGCCTCCCAACGGGAGGGTCCCTTCCCACAACCACCTCCCCAATGTACTGGGAGGCTAGCCTTGGGAAGATGTCCCCAGGCTAGAGAAGGGGCATTTCCTACTCAAATTGAATAGACATATCACCAAACAAGTTGACATTCAGGAAACTTGCCAACCCTCCCCTCCAAAAAACAAAATTAACCAGACTAAATAGCCAAACCGGTCCCGGGGGTGCGTGAAACCTCTAAACATTAAGCTGGGTAACAAGGTGCATCTGGATAGAGTGAAAGAAGACCAGCGCATTGTGCAAATTCTCGCAGAACTTTATATTGCCAACAGTGGAGAGGTGTAGACCATCGCGCCAGAAAAGGGATTGATCTGATGCATTTATGTTGTGTGCATGAATGATTGCACTGGCATTGCCGATTTGGTGGTAAACCCTGTGAGCAAACTTGTTTAAAGCATGAACGTTGGTCTTGCCAACCCCATGTTTGTCTCCCCATAATAAAACAATCGATATAAGATATCTGACCAAACAATACGAGTGGTCAGGAGTATTTCCCGAACAGTACAGAGGTACATTTTAATCTTACGACGTAGCTCCCTGACTTAGGTTGAGAACAAGTCGTTTGTACCCAAATGAATGACAAGGGTTTTTGGCACTGGCCTTGATTTCAAATGACGGTTGAGCATGGGAATTAGCTCTATTAGTTTTGCTCCCCTCACGCCAAACCACTGGAGGCACTGTGTAGCTGAACATCGAGGGTCGGACTGACTGGCTCTGAAGACGATGCTGTCTCCAATTACCCATGTGCGTGTAGTGCCTGTTGATAAATAAAATAAGGGAACGAGAGCAAAGGCCTTTCCAAAACCCAGTGTTAAAGTCAATTACCTGA
>NW_019091599.1:328322-338629 GCF_001949145.1 Acanthaster planci | reverse complement strand
CATCGATTACCTTTTACTGTAATGAATACCTACTTAAACATTCACAGCCCTCTTGTCCTCCCCACACTGGCTTGGGCCTCATGCTCTGAAAAAGGACATACATGGCGGCTGTGCCATTATGTATGCATCATGGGCCTAGAGGGTGCACTACGGTTTATAAAGTTTTTAACGAATCGAAGCGAATGCAAAGGTATTTGCATATTTTAGTGACTGTTCGGGTAGGTATTCATTAGGAGACTCTTCCCACACTGCTGTGGAGGCGGAATTTCATACTCAGTGAATGTTACAACTAATTAAAATAACCGTGGGTGACTGAAAAAATATAATTAAACCACCTAACTATGAAAGAGATCCTAAGAAACTGCAAAAGAGATGATGATATTAGATTCAAAATCAATCAGTGCAGAATAAAAACCTTTAAAAGCCAATGTACGTGTATTTGTATGCAAATTAAGCACCTACGTGTAATTTTCTTAAATTGATCATGAAAAAAAATCAAACCATTTTTGTAATTGGGCTTTTCATATTGTTATATGTTCTGATTCTTGACTTAATGACCTTAGTAAAAGATTCCAAACCTTTATCAACGTACATCATGTGGTAATTACTGGCAGTATTCTCCACGTGGGGTTTTAGCAGGGCGGGTCGCCCTGCACAAATTTTAGACCGCCTTACTAAAGTTTTGCCACCCCGCCAAAATTCTCCTTGCCCTGCTGTTTTTTTTCATTGGATTTTCCCTATTTTCCACTGTCTTCACAGTTTATCTAAATGGCAAGAAGTTCACCACACTTTATGGAACGAACATAACGAGTTTGCCATCATTATTCAGCACAACCGTATAGCACTTAGCAGCATTTGTGATCAAAGCCAGACACAGTGTTGTACATAAGCACAAAATTCTGGACTGGTTCCAATCTCCTGGTCATAACATTTTCAGTTTGTTGCGTCAAGAATGCCAAGGATCCAAATTTCACACATGGCCAGCTTAGGCTTAGTCATAGTATTGCGTAAACTATCAGGTTCTTGTCCTCCTATTGAGGGTTTCCAAAAAGAGGGGACACATGAACATGGAATTTGTAATCATGAAAGCTCAGGTTTATTCAAAAGTAAAGAGTGGTGGATTCCATGATGTTGTCAGCACAATAACAACAAGAGCTATATCCAGTAACTTGTATTCAACAACACTTGCATTATAACACTGTATAACTTTACCCATCCTAAAACTTGGCCAAGCCCTTCCTGTGTGACCAAACAATAGAACTCCAAAATAGAAACAATTTCCGGTACGCACCCAATGTAATACATTGACAAAAGAAACATGTTCGGCCACTCAGCCAGAGGTTTTACTTGATATATATTATATTACTTGATTATGTGATATCAAATTTATTTTGCCAATGTCGAAATGTCAAAAATTTCGATACTGGACGTTCTATCAAAAACATTAAATGCAAGCCAGATAATTGACAGAAATGAATCTCCATTGTGAGTTAACATGGTTGTTACATTATCTTTGCTTTGCAACATAGTGGCAATTGGTATCTGTAACTGGAAAATAAACCATCGTAAAATCATGTGCGCCATTATCTGGGCCAATTGCCATGGCGCTGCTGAACAGTAAGCAGAATAGTCATGCTTACTACAGAAGAAAATTGTGCTAATTGTTGGCACGATCTCATGGTGATGCTTGGCATGGTTGTGCTTATAGTGTGTGCGCACAAAGAGATTTCCTTTGTTTTGCCAATACATAATGCAAATTTTCCTCCATGGTATTGGCGTTCCTTTGGCCTTGCCTACAGTCTCCCTGAAATACAGGGAGCCTCTGTGTAAAACTGTGTGCCTCGCAACACCACAGTGGGCCCTGAGCCGTGTATTCACCATCGGCTGGAATTTGCAGCCTGCTCTGCAATGCTGGACTGTCAAATTGAAAACTTGCTTCTTCCTTTTGTTGATTCTAATGTACTTTTCGGTCAAAAATGTAATTTCATAATTTGTACATGTATAGTTAAAGCCAGAATAAATGTTCAAGCAATGACACAATACATTGGTCGCACATACGTTAGCCCAGTACATGCGTACTGATTTAAAGTGCAGGTCATCCTCAATACACATACCAATCAGAGTTGGCTGACAGCAGAAACGTGTATTGCGTAAACCGCATATGCAGTGCCCTAACTAGTGTTACTGACCTTTGAATAAGGGGAAGTGCTGCACGTACATGCTCACACAGGGGCATTGTGTTTCATTTACCACAATCTTAAGCAAGTTGTGCGATAATGTCCTGAAAATTGCTGCTTACATGTACAATCACTAATCAAGAGGCCCATGCTTACAAATCTGATTATAATGCAAAAGGAATTACACGAGTTGATACATTCAAAGCGCAACAATACCTGTACCTTACCGCAGATAAGAATGCCACCATCAAGCACTCCTCTGTTCCACCGGCCAGGATTTTCTCACCTGATCACCAAGACTGCTGGCTGAGTTTGCAGGACAATTGATTTATGAAATCTCAAATGAAATGGGAGTAACTTTCCACCTTTTGTAAAAAAGATACCAAAATATCCCCCTTCTCAAATGATCTGAAACACTATCATCCCAAATGCCGATGCCACTTTCCCTTTCAGTTGAATGTAACATGTTACACCTGAACACATGGAAAATGCTAAAATTAATCAACACAGGCATCTGTGTTTCTGCCAGATGGAATCAACAAACAAGCTGATTTCTTCAGGCATTGAAATGCTTTCCATGAAAAGGAATTCTAGTACACATACTTAACAAAAATAAGACATTCAAATGATCGAGTGAATAAATGCTTTTGAAAGTCTCGACTCTACGTAGAACAGGCTGGCCTGGCAATGCACATGGCCGTGATGTCACAGAAAAACTGATTGTGCATGTGTAGTTGGGTTCATACAATGTACAGTGGAATGTCGCTATATGGAACACCGTTACACTGAACATTTGGCTGTACTGAACATCGTCCTTGGGTCCCAATATTTTGTGCACAAAACCTACCGAACGTTATGTAGTTGCAAATCAACTGAGATTCGCCACAGCGTGTATCAGAGATCGATCCTGAGCGGTAGCTTCACAACTTTTAAGATAAAATAAATAGCAATTCTGTAACTCAAGATTTAATAAAAACAAAAATAATTAACAGATACATTTCTGGACACCTCAATGAACCTCTAGAAACGTGAATGCAATGGCAAAACATCATGAAAACAGTGAATCATAGTATCACAAGAGGGTGCACTTGAGTTAAACAAGAGCGGGTGCTATTCAACATGGCAACAAAACGTTCGGCAATTAATTTCGCTATACCGAACGACCGCTGTACCGAACATTTAGTGTGGACCCCGTTGTGTGCATTATAGTGGCGTTCCACTGTATATATATTCATATATATATGTAATTTTCGCACACTCAATGGGGACAGAAATAATTGATTTATCATGAGTCTTTGACTATCCTATGCTTGACATAATTCTCAAATATTGCAGACGCTGAAGGTCATTACTGAAGTAATATATGTACATTTGATGCAAAAATTTACTTGAATTTAATTAATATAAGAACAAAGGCACCTGAAATCATACCTTGTGAACGTGTAGATGACCTTCGGTTCTGCATGTTTTTGTTATTTTGTGGCCCCCTTGATTTTGACAACCCTTCCTCTCATGCCAAAGTACGAGTTAGGATCAAGACCATAGCCCACGGCAATAAAATGGTATACCTTCCCTAATGATCAGAAGTGAAGTCACCTGACCAGTCAAATTGAAAAATCATCTCAAGTTCATGTTATTGATGTTGCCCATTCCCAATTCATGCCAGTGTTGCATTCATGCAGATTGTCGAGCATGACCCGATTTCCAGCAATTTTGTTGCCTGTATGCAAGCAAATCTGGCCATTTGTCAGGGGAAAACAAGGGGGAACATTTACTTCTTTTGTCCTTAAAAAACTGTGGTTTATCATTTTCTGACAGGCAATTCAGGAAAGAAATAGTAGCTTTGAAAATGTATTTTTTCCTAGATCTGGGCCAGAGGGTTGGTCAGGCGGTTGCTCACATGCAGCACTTGGAAAAAATATGTTTATACTATGTTGCATAGTGTAAAGTCCACTGGGCTTGACTTGGTTTCAATCAATTCAAAGACACTACGGCCTTGTTCTCCACAAAAATATGCGTCTGTGTAACTATTTCAGAATGTTTGTATTTACATGTACAGTATATGAAGATTGGGTGTGTTCTTTTTATTGTACAAGTTTATAAGGAAGTGGTAGCTCGGCACATAAGAAGGTTTTTCAAATGTGTGGGGGTTCATCTGGCCACAGCACTACAAATGGGTTTAGGACCGTAGGTTGGGAGAGTTCGGGGAGCTCAGCATCCCCCCACTCACTTCTTAGTTCCACTTGTAAGGGCTGTTTTGTTTTGTTTGTATCCGTATATTCATCACCAACACCTGATTTGTGACAAACATGCAACTTCTTCAATAATGATGTGTTCCAAAGCACACGATGGACGTTTGTTTACGAGTTCACAGCGCCGAAAGTTCCACTTTTAAGTTGGCAATCCCCCTCCCCAGTCTTTTATTGATTTAACGATCCTGCTCATCACGAGGTCTTTTTTTAATTTGCCTAAATTACTGACAATTTTACAGATATGTGTTCTCACACAGGACAGCAAAGCATATTGTCTGTTGGGCTGGGTGTATTTTTCGTGTATCACACTGAATCTGGGCCGATAAATAAATACATTATATTTGACACCAGCTCTTGCATCGTGTCCGGCTGTAATTCAGTGGGGGGAAAACAAAAGTGAACAATTACTTCCTTATCCCAGTATTATCATTTATCTCCAGATTATTGAAGAAACAATAAGTTGTCTATGGAGTACAGTGTCGCCTCATTACTAAAGTACACAATTTGCATTTAACAGCAACATACCAACAGGCTGTGTTTGATTTTGCATGCTCTGATTGCAAAAAGATAGGATGTAAATTTTACCGTAGTTGATTTCCATGAAACCGAGCATACATGTAAATAATGAAATGTTATATGACAAATCCTAATTAAATTAACCATCTTATTTTTCGGTAGCATTGATATTGTGCCCTGCTTCATAAAAGGTTCTGCAAAAATACGCTTTAAAATAACCCCCGAATTATTGTTTGTCACCTGAAAATGAGTGATGCCAAATTTGATCAAAAGCTATTATAAATGAGTTCTCCAGATTATAAAAACTAGATTCATACAAAGAAGAATAGTGTCTCAATTGCACAAAAAAATGGGGAATCCACTGGATTATTTTTTTTCGTAAAGTAAGTTTGAATTTGAACCAAATTTTCACTGCAAATCGTGTGAATCCAGACATTTTGTAATGGAAAAATCTGCCACACTCCCAATCTTTAATTATATCATCATCCAATAAAACAATAATTGATTTGTCGAACTTCTGACAAAAAGAGAGGATACCCTTGAACCAGCACATGCTGAGGTGGACACGACTACTTTGACGTTAGAACGGGAAATGTTTCTAATTTAACTATTCTACCGTATCAAATGGTATCAGTACTGACGAAATTGGTACAGTCTAACAGAAAGTAATCATCCTTTTGTTGAATTTACCATTTTGGTAATAAAAATGGCTTTGAATTTTTGGGCACCATTGGAATGATACAATTGGAGGGTGATTCAAAATGACCTGATAATTAAAAATTTTATTCGGCGGATTCAAAACAAATGCTTTTACAAAATTTGTTTTTGGACAATTTCTAGAAGACATTTAGGTTGGATTTCTGATTCCCACTTTTGATCCTTTTTGTTATAAACTCTCTCTGCTCTCCAGGGCAGGACCACCTTAAATCTTCTTGGTGGGTTGCGAGGAGCCCTGTGGATTAGAATTGGAGTGCCCAATTACATAACAGTAGTGTTGGGTACAATAGGCAGTTTTTAAGAGCTGCAGCCAGGATTTTTTGCACAGCGTGGTGTCCCATCGGCTAGGAAGATCTGAGTTGGAAAATAAAATAAATAAGCAAATCAAATAAACACCATTTCGCCAAGTTATGCCAACCGCTTGTTTGTGTATCATGTTGTGCTAGGCTCACGGGGGGGGGGGATTGTGGTTGACTTTAATTGGCTTAGATTGGTAACGGTCCATCAGGCTAAATGCAGCTGTGTGTATTGTGTTCTCGTTCACACGTTTAAAGTGTGTCTTCAACTCCCTATACACACACACATGCAACATCATGTATCGTTTGAACATTTATTCTGGCCTTAACTGTATACTGGCTGAAAAGTGTTTTATCATTAAATGGATATACATGTGTGAATAAACAAATCAAATTGTGTGACGTAGTTTCTAGTTTTGCTCCATATTCGTAAACACACGCTGCCTTGCTTGAACCATGAATTGCATCCAGTAATAAAAATCAGACTAATTCGAAAGCCAATTTTCCCAATGGGGTTGCATTGGCCACCACAAACAGCCAGAAATCAGACTTTTAGTGTGCAGGCTGCAGTTGGCTACTGTACATTTTGGCACCCACAAATTGCTTATTTGATGTAGTAGCATCTTTGTCTACATACATTTACATGTTTTTTCTTATACAGAAAGGCAATTGGTGTTAAAGCTATAATTGCCCATTTTTTATAATCTAAAATAATGAAGTGGTACATGTAGCTTACAGTGTGCATATCGTATACCACCTGAAAGGACTAAGTGCATTGGGGAGTAATGACTCAAGAAAAGTTTGTGATCTGGCTTGACTTGTTGGTGACTATTTCGATGGTGTTTTTGGTATTGGTCAAACAAATCAGGTACAGGTACTATGCAGGCATTTCAAGCTATTGAGGTATTCATGTACATAAAGCATGCACATGGACAGAGATTTCTTGTCACATGTGGGGGAGGGGAATGATTTTTGAAAGCTCAGCACGACCTCCATCCCGGTGAGATTGTGAGGCTGGCATGTGCAGTCGCTGGTGCAGGCTAAGGGTGTACATACATGTAGTAAGTGACTTGAAAGTGTGGGGGTTGATTACATTGATAATCCCTCAGGTAAAAAATGGGAGGGGAGGGGTATTTCCCCATCTCCCTGGGCAATCCTTTAAATAGAAAACAATATTTGGTAACAATTGGCTCCTAATGGGGAAAAATCTAGGTGCCAGCGCTTTTATGAACATTTAGTAATCACGTGTGCTGAATATTCATGAACGTACGTACACACATGTAGTATAAATACCCTGTGTTTACATCATCCATCCATGCCGAAGAATCATGACCTGGCGCGGCACACGTCTACCACACAACTTGCATGCAAGCACAAATGAGGTCAACCCACGAAATCAGGGTTTTTGCCAAGGGTTCAGCCACGGACGTTATATCAGTAGTTTCAGCGTGTCGTAGGACACCCTGCTGCATGAATTTTACTATTTCTGACACTCTAAATCACAGTGACACCCTTTAATTCTGACATGAGCTCCGTTTCAGGTTTCATTTACGTTGCAGCAAAAAAGCAGCAAAAAATGGAGCCCATGCCATGCCATGGTTTGTAAAATGGCCCTGGTGTCCGTATCAACAACGTATGTTTAGATTGGGAACCAACCACACCGTGCGCATGATCGCGACACATGTACATGTAAAGTATGGTATATGTACATGTACAGCACACTCGATGCGACTCGATGTGACTTGCGCTGCCATTTCTACATTTCCGGAACGAACTTTGAGTACGTAATCATTGCTTTTTTTAATTTTTAAGCATACTCAAAATTGTTAAAATACATTTGTATTTAGTTTTTAAGCTATCTCAAGTCGCAAATGGCGACTGGATGGTGAAAATATGATCGCATTAGCAAAATTTTGGTCGCATTTGCGACTGATTTAGGCGCTATTTAAAGCGTTGCCCCAGAATGATATCTCCCCATCCCCCTGGGATTTCTACCTACATGTATGATCATGAAGTACGTTCATTAATGAGTAACCCAGGCTTGAGTTGAGAGTGTACTGCACATGGGAAATATTCAATATACATGTATCAATAACTCAATATTGGATTTCAGACATATCAAAAAATTGACAAATCTGATATCAGCGGACTTCATTAAACACCCAACCATGTGCCCTAAATTAGATTCGCTGGAGAAAACTCCTAAAAATCTTTACAAACCAAAGAAAAAAAGTTTTAGCTTGATATCTTTTAACAGTTTCCTTGTTGTCAGCATACGGTAGCCTCTGAATGTTTTGGTGCTATGTCATATTTTGGCACCTGTAAATTTCTCATTTGATTTGATACTGATACTTGGCATTTTTGAAGGGTTTCAAAAATATTTTCAGAGATGGTACAGATTGAAAACTGACTATTTGTGTGAAGGCTAATTATTGCCCGTATTTTTATAGTCTAAAAGTAAGGAATCAGTTGCCTCTTTGAATATGGAAATTTTAAACACCTGAAATTTTAAATTTGTATGCCAGTCGGTTGACTTTTTTCAAAATTGGAGAGTCCATCAAATATTTGGAAATGTGACTTAGAAAGATTAACAATGTTTTTTTTCCAGTCAAGTACATGCATGTGCCGTATGTATTTTCTCAATATCTTATTTGTATGCATAAGAGATTGCAAATTTTTGCAAATCGTGTGAAATAGCATAAAAATGCATGTACAGTGGAATGTTGCTGTAACAAACACAACAGGGTCCACACAAAAGGTTCAGTGTAGCAGTCGTTCATTATTTGCAGTCATGGATGCACATACCCGTTCCAAACCCATTTTGCTATTTTTCATGCTGTGTACATCAGACTTAAAGTTGATTGTTTTTTTCCCCAGAAACCTAACTACTCCCTGAAGTTCACCCTAGCTGGCCATACAAAGGCAGTTTCTTCTGTGAAATTTAGCCCCAATGGAGAATGGTTAGCCAGCTCTTGTAAGTACATTTGACTTCCTTCTTCAGTGTACATTGGAGTCCCCTAAAATGGTGCACTTTGTTTCCCTTTGCTCATGTAATGTTACCAAACCCCCTTGTTGAAAACTTAAAATTCATTCAGTTAAAATACCAGTTCTACCACCTTCATAAAAGTATACGTATACACTAGCGTGGAAAAGTCTGATCACACTTGTATGCACAATTTTAAACACCAGTTTTGCAGTTATAAGTACATGATCAACCTGTGTGATTTTTTTTTTTATCAAATAAATTTATGTTTCCACTGTTTGATAACATTCCTTCCACTCAGTGATGACGCAGATTTTGTGACAGCTTTTCACACTGTGTACACCATCTTGGATCGTCTCATTATGTATGTGTGAGCTTTTGAAAATAACGTTTAATACGTTTGAAAATAACGTTTTTTTACGTTTAATAATATAATAATAATAAGAAGAAGAAGAAGAACAACAACAATACCAATAATATATTGAATGCATAAAGCACTTTAACAGGTATTTTAAGCATAATTCAAATTTTGAATAAGTGTGTCTTTAGTTAGGTCCTGAATGTGTGTATTAAGGGTGGGAGCCTATTCCTGAGAGTAGCTGCAGCGACAACAAATGCCCGCTGACCGTAACAGGTGTTGGTGTGCGGGCTTTGAGCAAGATGTTAATGTGAAGTTGGTTGAGACCTTTGGCCTGGTGAGATCCTTGAGCTATGCTGGTGCTAGTCCATTTCTAATTTTATAAGCAAGAAGAAGAATTTGAACCGAATACACTGACTGATGGGTAGCCAGTGCAAAGACTGCAGTATGGGTGTGATGTGTTCACTGCGCTTTGCCCTGACAACCATGCTGGTTGTAGTATTTTGTAGATGCTGAAGAGATACATGTTCATGTACCATGTGAGTGTGGGGTAAAGCAAACAGTAAACTGTTGAAGTAGTCTAAGTTGGATGTCACAAAGGCAAGACAAGACGGTTGGAATTCTGGTCAAGGTAATTTAGGGAGCCCGGCGGACAGACTGATGCGTGAAAGCCTTTCAAAGGCTGAGCCAAGCCTAGGCCTTGCAGAGAGCAGAAGTTCATTATCTTGGTTCTTTGTCAGGGGAGTATTGTTAAACTAAACTGGAATCAACATATGGAATTCCTTTGAGGAGCCGACAGAATCATTCTTGGGTGTGAAGAAAGGAATACCAATCAATAAAGCTGGGCCTTCTGGGGGCCTGACTGGACCAGTACAGTCCACTTTTCAGGGGTCGAAAATGGTGGTCTGCTGGCCCGAGAATAGACCTGTGGAAAAGTCGGCGGACCAGCTGATCTATTGCATGGGCCAGTTGTAATCTGATGTCTTTTCTGTCTTCACAAACATCCTT
>NW_019091599.1:277382-317011 GCF_001949145.1 Acanthaster planci | reverse complement strand
TATTAGACTCGAAACAGAAAGAATAACAATACTCAACAATAATTGAGCGGCGCCGCCGTCCAGAAGCCCGGCCTTTTTGCCTAGTAGGAACCAGCTTGTCCAGCCAAAACCAACCCTATAATCCCCATACATGTATGTCAATCACGAAAATCAAAGAGGCCCAACAAGGCTGCTCGGGCTTCTTTTGTTATGCGGGAATGCACTCAGCTGGGAAGAACACAAAAGAGGGCTGATCGTCCAGTCAAGTCAGCTGGAGAAGAGAGTGTTATTGAGGTCTATTCATAGGAGCTCAGTCTATTTTTATCGGCTGGGGATTATGAAGGTCCATTGGCCTAGGCTTGGCTGAAGCTTGGCTCAGCCTTTGAAAGGCTTTCACGCATCAGTCTGTCCGCCGGGCTCCCTTAAGAGTTTCCCAATTTTATACAATCTGTATGATGCTGCTCGAGGAGTGTTGCGGATGTGTTGATGCAGATGGCTGTCCAGAATTACCCCCAGATTGCAGAGATTCAGAGATCCCAATAACTGACCGTCAATATTTATTAGTGTTAAGTTCTTGGACTTCCAAAATCGTGACATCAAGTGAAGGACCTCAGTCTTTGAACAATTAGACTTGACCATGTCAGCAGTAGCCCATGACTGAACATCCTTGATGTACTCCTGCAGAGAACTGACAGCAACACTTGCTTACTGGAATTGCTGATAAGATACAATTACATGTATGTATCATCTGCATACAGTTACGGCCAGAGTAAAGGTTTACACGATACATGATAACGGGTGCGTGCATGTATAGGGAGTGGAAGACACGCTCTATATAACGTGTGTGCAAGAACGCAATACACGCAGTTGTGGTTAGCCCGGGAGACCACTAAGCCCCAACCAATCCCAAGCCATTTACAGTCAACCACAATCCCTGCCTGCGTCGCCGAACACGATACACGAATAAGCGCTATGCAAACTGGTGTCAAATTCACATATTTATCAGCTCATATTCAGCGCGATACACAAAGAAACACGCAATGCCTCACAGGCAATATTTTCGTGTCCAGTGTGAGAACAAAAGTGCAGTGTGTGATCTGAACAAAGATTCAATAACTCCCAACGGGAAAAAAAATTGGCAGTAGTGGCCCAGTGGCCGGATGAACCCGCACACATTTAACAAAGCTATCTGTGTTTAAAGTAGCCTCTTCACGAAAACAAAAGCCGGCAGAATGTTTCCGTAAAATATAAATTTGTTCGAGAAAAAGAATATACCCAATCCTCAAATATGATTTTGCAAACCGTTCTTTGAAATAATTATTTTTCCTAGCTGCACGATCATGCAAACAGATTTTTGGCGGAAAGCAAAGCCGTAATTTCTTTGAATTTAAGGAAACCGTGTCATACCCGGCGAATTTCATGCAAAACGTAGAGTTGACTGTCGTCACTGATATCGTGAAGCAATTTTTTTTTCAGTGGACGGGTGACCAACCACCCGATCAACCCCGTGGCTTCTATCGCTGAAGAATGCTTTTTTATGCAGCCGACCCTGTCTTCAATTTCCTTTAAAAATCATGATGACCTTCAAAATTGTGTAAACAAGGACGTAATTTTTCACCCAAGTCTTACCCAACTAACCTAACTGGACGACACACGACCAAGCGGTTGGCAAATTGGTGTCAAATTCACTTTTTTATCAGCCCATATTCAGCGCGATCCACGAAAACACACACAGCCTAAAAGGAAGTGTTTGTGTGTCCTGTGTGAGACTGAGAACAAACATCTGTAAAACTGTCAGTAATCGAAGCAAGTGAATTCACAACTCCCAACGAACAGTGAGTAGCGGCCCTACGGCCAGATAAATCCTCACACATTTGACAAAGTTATTCGTGTTGGAAGTATCCACTTCACGGAAAGCTGACAGGAAGCTTCTGCAAAATATAAACTTGTATGAGAAAAAGTATCTGTAAATGCAAACATCCTCAAGTACACTTATACGAACGATGTTTTGTGGACATGATGCGACATATAATTTTATTGACCGATGTCAATATCGGCGTGAACAAATTTATCCACTGGAGAAAGAGACGACCTGCTGACAACCCTTTGACCTACGCCGAGAAAAAAAATTCAGTGCTGCTGATTCTTCCTTGAAATTCCTGGGAGAAATGATTAAAAAAACTACCCATTCCTGGGGACAAGGAAACAATTGTTTACTCATGTTTTCCCCAACTGACCTCACCAGACACACAACACGAGCAAGCGATGTTGAATTCACTTTATTTATCGGCCATGGTTGTGTGACCCAGCACGATACACAAGAAAACGCAACAGAAAATACTTCGACGACCTGTGTGAGAACACACAACCGCTAAATTATGAACAAGCAAATTTATATGTTGAAAAGGATTATTTTTAGTGCCCAGGTCCCAGCTGCACGAACTCCCAAACATTTGAGAAAAGCGGATAAAAATCCCTGACAATTTTTGTTTTAAGAAATATATATTTAATCCTAAAATACGCGTTTACCAACAGTGCAAACATGAAAAATTTACAGAGATTTCATGCATAGAACAAATTTGGATCTGACCGAGTCTTCTGGAAAACTGTTTTCGTAAATGATTAGCTTTGCCTGGTTTCTTGTCTGTAACTCAATTCCTTACAATCCTTATGGGGCAAGGGAATCACAGAGTAGTACGAGTGCATAGCATGGTTTAGTTTGTGGTATTGAGCACTCGCTAGTACGGTGTAAATGACTTGAGGAACTTTCATGTTCTGGGTATTAAAAGAATTAACAACAGACACCAGGTTCACACGTTCATTGATTCACTTTTTAAATTTCTAGTGATGAAAAGACATCAGAATTCATGTACATGTATTTATCAAGGGTGACAAATGTCCAAAATAACATTTTGGCCTTAATAGTTCTATTAACTCAAAACCTGTCTCGTTGAAACAAGCACAAAGTTTCACCTAATGATCAAAAGCCATCACATTTGAGGTTTTCCTTATCGCCTGTTTATTCCACTTGACACGGTCAACCGCTGGAATTTGCAATAAGGGAGAAGTGTTCTTTCGGGAATCACCCTGGAAGTTTAGAGTTAAGTTTAGCGTTTACTGTGGTAAATACGAGCTGCACCATTTTTGTGAAAGAACTGTTAGTGCTCAACCGATTTTTGTATGCTCGAAATCAGTAATTTAGGCTAAAGGTTAACTGTACCGTTCTAAGATGCAGTTTTAAAAGATGTGGCAATGATATATATGCTGTCCTATCTCTGACTTACCTTTTTTTCATTTAGGAAACCCTCAAAATCTTCCTGTGTCATCGATGTTCAATACAAATGCTGGAGAACTGGATGAAGATGCTACCCCAGCTTTAGCTTTTATTTGGCAAAAGTGCTTGTTCGGTTTTAATGAATAATTTAAGAGCTACAACTATTTTCAAAAGCTTTTGTCACAACAAAATCTTGAACATACCTTCAATGCTTTACAAAACTTTGTCGAATAAGTAACTTTTGCAGAAAGTACAACCAAGTCAATGACGCAAACTAGCTGAAAGAATTTATGATAAGATAAAAAAAATCTGACGGCCGTAAAACAATGAATCACTTTCTGAAAGAAAAGGAAATACATGTAGGCTGAAACTCACTGAATACATCCACATGACTACACCTAAGTGCAACATGGTCTGAAAATAGTGTTTCTAGCTATCAAAATGAATTCTTAGCATCACCGCCCACATCCGCCCCTTTCCCCCGATCCCCGTTTTTTTTTTCTTTATTAGACATCAATCCATTTGGACTGAGGCTTTTTCCTGGCCACTTTCCTCAGGCTCTTAAAAACAAATTTACAACACTAAAGTTGATGGGACGTGCATTTGGCCATTAAAAGCTGATTTTTGACAAGCAGGATTTTTCTTGCAATAATTTATTCCTTTTTCATTTTTTTTTTATTTTAGGAAGCGAATATACATGTAGTACCAGTGAAAAGTCCAGACGCGGCGTGGATTAGCTTTTATTAAAAAAGAACTGTATGAAACTTGTAATTAAGGCAAAGCTGGCTCTCCCTGCCGCAAAATGACTGATTGAATCAAATGGCTATTAAAAAAAAATTAATTGGCACTTAAATTTATCCTAAAGACTTTTGGCCTCGTTAATGTTCGTAATACAGATCACCTACCCAACTACACGTGCATAATCAATTTTATGTGACGTCGTGCTATGCAGGTACGTGACTGGTCAATCGGTGGTACATTCGTAGTCGGTCCGTGCCTGTTTCACGTTGCTTGTTCTTGAGAGACGGATGCATATGAAGGTCCGTGTTCAGTTAAGCCATCGTACATAATATTTGTGAAATTTTCAAAACATACACCCAATTGAGTTTTGTTTCAGAGTCAATAGAATTTCGTTACACGACCAAAATTATATGCATTGCCAGATAATCAGAATTTCTCGGGTGGTTCTGACTGATACGTACGATTTCTCACTTTCTAGCTTGATTTTTTTGTCCGAACTTGCTGATCCGGATAATTATAAACCGATTGAGAAAATGGCAGCTACGCTTGTGACAATCCTGTATATCAAATTAAAAGCTTTTATTTTGAAGAAAACACAGGATCACACAATGTGGGCGATTAAGTTGTGGATTGTCCGTCCGCAGTTGGACTGAATTGGTTTTGCAATCTAAAACTACGAAATCGTTCTTCAGTTTCTTCATGGTACGTTCTGTTTTCCTCTGCCCTATACTGGTACGACAGAGGAGTATTTGTTGGGCCCTGTTTATGGGTCTACGTTGTATCCAGATCTAAAGACGGTACTGCATAATTTCCAATATAAATGTCGACAAACTTATTCCATCGTAGCGCAATAAACGTTTTCGTACTTTGGAAAATTAGGATAGCAGAATGGAAATCCAGTGGACAAAATCTGGGCGGGGGAAGTTGTAGCGGAGCGGCCCAGGCATAATTTTGTTTTCGTCAGGGCATCCCGCTGCGGGCCCTGCAAAATAATATAGTTACAGGTGTCACGAGCGTATTTTTTTTTACCTTGACCAACATTTTCTTGAAAAGAATGTTAATGCTTGATTTTTGCATCTGCATGTTACTTGATTCGATCTTGCTGAAGAAATGGATGCCTCAGTGGATAAATGTTGTCTTTTTCCATGTTCGGAGATGTACTGTACGTTGACCCGTCAGGAAAGTATTCCTGGTGATCCTGTGCAATCCAGATCATTTCAGAGCGACAAGAGATATCTTTTTCACTAAAGGTGGATCGTTAATCCCATTTCATGAGATTTCATGAATCAGTTGTGCCGAATCAAATCAAGCCAGCAATCTTCGTGAACAGACTGCTTGTTGGTGACATTAATATCTACACTAAGGGTGCACCGATCGATATCATAAGCATTATTTTACGGTCATTATTGCACGTTAAGACAACTCAGTGTAGTTCGTTGTGCGTCGTGATCGGATTTTTAAACATTCGGCTCTTCAATTTAAAAGGGGTGTAACACGTACGCCATGATTTCAAAGACATGCCAACATGCATGTAATTGTGGTGAACGGAATGCAGTGCCAGTTTGCGAGCGTGCGGCATTTCCCTACTTCACGTTCACAGGTCAGTGACACCACTTAAGGCATAGCACGTGCGGTTTACCCAATACATGTTTCCGCTGTCGGGCCAACCCTTTTTAGTGTGTGTATTGAGGACACCCTGCATGATATATCAGGAACGTGTGTTGCACCTAACGTGTGTGTGATCAATATATCATGTCATTGCGTGAACCTGTACTCTGGCCTTAACTGTACATCGTGTGACAAATACCACTGTGTGAGCTGATGATACTGCTCAGAGGATCAATCTAGAGGATGAACTTAGTGGACCCATAAAAGATCCCTCAGAGATGCCAACTTGTACAATCTAAGCATGAGTTTTATGATTTGTTTTGTCCATTTACGACTGTACGATCCAGGATTAGATTATTACAATTTCCAATTCCAAGGTACAAAACTACATAGTTGTGTATAGCTATGCACCGGAAGCCAGCCTCTCGTAATGGGCACATCAGAAATGTGAAGCACCTAGTCTCACCAATGAATGCTACGATGAACTTGGGGAAATATATAAAGCACTTCATTGCCAACGTGATTGTGTACGTTCATGCACTGTACTGTACATGTACATCAACATTGTCACACACATTGAGTCATCCTGAATATCACAGTTGTGCGAAGTTGATTGGGGGAAGA
Source organism: Acanthaster planci (assembly GCF_001949145.1). Next base: position 310,785 of record NW_019091599.1, on the reverse strand, counting down.
CTATCAAGGACTTGATTCTGGGATTTTATGGCAAGCAACTGGACTTTGTTTTGCACAGTGGCAACAAGTCAGCAGAAGTTTAGGGACAAACAAACCAAAAATATGGGTCTTTGTTGCAAGGTCTCATTGTGGAGAAGCTTAGCCTACGTGTTTTGCAGCACATATAACTGTGACATGATAATTCTAAATTTTGCCCATGTTGGATCTCAGAACATGCAGAAGCACATAAAGATGGGAAAAAAAACACATAACTCAAGTTGGGCCAAGAAGACTCTTCTTACGATTACATGCCTCTTAAAAATAGGGTTGGTAGGTTGGGGAATTTTTGGGAGGTCAGCTACCAAAAATTGTCACAAAAGTGATTTAATATTTACCTTTATCAATGTAAGAAAATACTATCGACAGACCTCCCAACCCTCCCAATTTTGGCAGGAAATTTCTTCTTTTTCACTTTGTTTCTGCAATTTTTCTAAAATTTCTGCCAAATCACAATTTTGACATGCCTATCATTTACCAGAAAATTTGTACGTAATCTTGTGCGTGTACTGTACTACAACGCCCCACATCCCTGGCTGCGCCATCTTTTGACATGTCCTTGCCATGAGTTGGACATAATCACATGATTAAATGCCTGCTCTTAACAAGCTGCATTGTAACTGTTAAACACTATGCATTGGAACCACAGCTAAGAACGTTTGGATCCAAGAGCACTGTTTTGAAATTGTCCACGATCATGTCAAGTATGCAAGCACCATGCTGGGAATTTTGCTCAGAATTCATGCTGAATTTTGCAGTGAATCAACACATTTAGGAAATGAAAAATTATTGCGGACCATTTCAGTTTATGTAAACTCTTGTGGAAATCAAAATTTTATGGAATCTGTGAGCACATGCGATACTTTACATCATCATGGACTTGAACTTGTACAATGCAGCATTAATTTTCCGTCTTCATGGTAGTACGGAGAATATTCCGCTTTTTCATGAAAAATTCTTTGTCACTACAGATCTCTTCCTACCCAGTCACTACATATGCAAATTTCCCATGTGCCTATTATTTATTTACAGAAAAGATTTGATCATCCATGGTGCACCCTGACCTCCCACGATGCAGTGCGGCCTCACCGCCATGATCGTCCTTCTTTTCTCAGCACCGTAGCTTGATCTTGACCGGAAACATGCCCTCCCCTGGGTGCTGCGCATTGCTCGGAATGAGAAACTGCCCTGTCCCCGACTGGGCAACCAGCATTGTCTTCCGAGGGGAACAAAGTTGATGCCATCAGCGCCCTCACTCTGATTGTTGCCTCTGTCTTTTTCAGTGAGATATGATATAGGTTCTTGGCCTGCCGTCAGCCACTTTGCCTGAGGAGAACATGAATCACGGCTTGTTTAAATGACATGGCTTGACTGGCATCTTTCGGGCCAATTTTTCCATAACTCCTGCTTGAACGTTTGTGCATAGAGATATTCTAGTCTCCAGCCAGAACTTGACACGTGTTCGAGTCCGTTCCAGCCTGATGGTCCTCCCCTTAACCACCCGTGAATCTATGGGTCACCTTGGAGCTTGACTATAGCATGGCCTTACTTCAGTCCAAGCGAGGTGACTGTGTCTTTGGTTGAAGATGACACCGATTTTATCAGCGTCTTCACCGCCTTTGACATGTTCCAGATTCTGGATCCTTCAGTCTTCCTTCCGGAGGAAGACACCGACCATGCCCATGGCAGTCAACCGACTGCCCCACGTCTTCAGATACTGGGGCAGCTCTTGGTGCCATCAGTAGGCCCGCCCAGGCCACTTGAAAGTGAGTCTATGCCTTACCTGGTGATCTCTGATGACCGCCAGAGGTCTAAATCTACCGGAAATCGAGACTACGTCATTGGGCACCCAGAGAGGAATGAGCAAATAGTGTTTTTCCAGGCAGTCTTCCTATCTTTTTCAGTTCTGTCCTGGTGAATTCACCATCATGATGCAGACCTACTGCTATGTCTTTTCAGTCTGCATTCCCAGGCATCTGAACCTAACTATCTTCAATTCTTTTGGATTTTTCCGTACCCTTGGCACCCCGTAATGCAGAGTTTTCCCCAAGGGGCCCTGCAGGAGAAATTTTGTGAATCTATTTCCACTGCAGCTCACCACATACAGCCCTGTGTTCCGCAGAATGACCATTCTGTGGCCCCCATTTCGTGGCTCCACATGACCACAGATTCTGCTGTGCAACCCGGCCATACTGCACACTGTCCAAGAGTGTGTTCACTTCGAAGTGGGCATGTCCAAAATATTTTTACTGTGACTGTTATGAGGTCCATCAAAAGTAGGCCTGCTGTGAGTAGACCATTTCGTTGGGAGGGGGAGCGGGTTAGCGTAGTGGTTCTTTCCTCGCTTTGCACCAGTGAGGCCCGGGTTCGAGTCCCGGTTTGGCCCAGGCTTTAAGTGCATTTGGTTTCCACTCCATACCCACTCTCGCAGATTTTCTCCGGGTACTCTGGTTTCCTCCTACCTCAAAAACTGGACCTTCTTCCTAACTCCATAATGTGATGTTGATTAATAAAGTGTATGAAGAAATGTACAGTTATTGGCGCAAATAGTCTGAGTTGCTGAAAGCGCCATTAAACCAACAACAACATTTTGTTGGGATAGTGTCCTGGGCTTTCTCTTCCGATAACGTCGAGTATGATCAAAATGAAGAGTGGGTATCCTTTTCGTTTCTGAAATGAATACTTTTAGTTGTTTATTCTCAACACGATTTCAATATCGAAGTGCTTTTTCATTCGTGGAGATCCTTCCCTTGAGTGGAAATTACTAATAATTATTTTTTATGCATGCTTGAAATTGATCAGTCTTCCATAACAGTAAGAGCACCGACCACCATGCCAGGTATGGGACACGGCTTACCTTCAATTCGACATGAACATCTTCAGCACCCTTCTGCATATTCAGGTGTTATACACTGCTGCTAAAGACAACTTATGCATCTGACTTACCAAGCCTTCCATCAGGAACTCCTTGCTCGTTAAAGACTGACACCAACTTTATCTAGGTTTCATGAAGTCTTTGTCTCAGACTCTGGCCTATTTCATTACTTTCCCTCTTATCACTACAGTTACACTAGGGGCTCTGGATTATAATGTCACATCAGTCTTTGAGTAAGTCTTGCGGCTTTCTTGCCTCCTCTTTCGCATCACCAACTAAAGCCATGTGAACGGAAAGGACATAGGATTATGCAGTTGACCTGCAGACGATCCACATGGCAGGGTCTGACAACGTAGTGGGGGATACACTCTCCCTGGGATGGGAGCGGCCTTACATGTACGTCGATCTGTTTGCTATTTCAAACAACACCCAACTTCTAAAGATCTTCCTGTTTACTGGGACTTTATAGCAATGCAATGTCATCTGCCCACCTTTCAAATTTGTGACAGCAGATTTTAGCATTTTGTTGTGCTTTGATAGTCAGGCTTTGACTTCAGCTAATGCTCCTATGAGTGCTATAACAGACTTCCCTATGTTCTTCTTTCATTCGGAGCTACAAGTCTCTACAGCTCATACATGTATCTACAGATCAGACCTAGCTGCCATACATATTGGTTTCAAAGAAGTATAACCCATGGTTCACATTTCAAAATAGCAGGAACCAAATTTCGTATTGATTTAATTCCCTTTTGAAAAAAACTCTTGACCTCACACAGTTCAGGATTTACGCACAAAAGAGGTTTTGCTTTATTGGAGGGAATAGACAAGACAATCATCAGAAATATGAAGTGAATCCAGAGAACACCAATTCCATATAGTGCCTACCGTTCCGATTAAATCAGAATTGTCCTAATTTTTAAGTTTACAGACCGCAAAAACACGATTTCCAACAAAATAAAAAAACAAAATAATAAAAAACATAAAGAGTCATGGCAAAAGAGGGCGCTAATGTACAGGAGAAAAAGAGGGCGCCATTGGCTTTTTTTTCATCGGTTGCCATTTTGTGTAGCGACAGTCGCATCTAACGTGACTTTCCTTTGCGTGCGTGTAGTCGTGATCAGGCATGTCAGGTGGTGTAATATGGCATTAAATGTCATGAAACACTCTGAAGGATTTTTTTCACTAGTAGAAGTAACACCCAGGCTCAAAGTACAGTAGTGAGTACATGTGTATTGCATTATGCCTGACCAAGTTACACAGAGCCAGCTGCAGAATTTGATAGGCTAAAGTGAGTGTACAATGTACATGTACTGTTGGCTCATTTTATTTGAAATAGTGCTTCAGTTAATTACACTGTCTCACTTCTAAAAATGTGTGTTTCCATATTATAGTTTATTAAATGTACACAAACATTTACCTTAATACAAACTGCTAATGTACATGTATGCATGTAAAATATTGTTGAACTGGGCTTCTCATACATTTATCCAACCTTTTTTTTTTGACAGCTGCAGATAAATTGATCAAAATATGGGGTGCATATGATGGAAAATTTGAGAAGACTGTTTCTGGCCACAAACTGGTAAGAATCTGTATCCCCTAAATTCTTTATATTACTATTTGTTTTATATTCATACACTTCATTTTTACCTCAACCTCATATTTTGCAACACTCCGGGACACTACCAAAGAGTGCTATTTGCTTTAAAAAAAGCTGGCTATAAGGCCCCCCCAATAGTCTCCGGTTTCTGGTCAGCAACTGGCTCCAAAAGTGGTGCGATGACGTGGCTTTTTTCTCGTTGCTCTTTTTTTCTGAAAATGATATGCGTATAACGCACAACGTCCATTGCAACTTCTTGCACACGTAACACCAGCTGCTACCAACACTACAAGAGACTGGCCCCTGCAGTTTTTAACTATTTAAAAGCATTTTCAGCTTGAACATGTACACAGGACATAAGAGCACCTCGTTTGTCTGGTTCCCAGATGTAAATGTATAATACAGAAATGACATCATCTGAAAAAGAGTGCCCGAGTTAATTTCTAGAGAACTAGGGGGACTCCGTTACTGTTCATACTACTCAAACATACCCCATCAAAACCATGTTAAAATTACGCAGTACCAGGATTACAGTCAATAAAACAAGTTTGGCAGCTTTTGGATATCGTTTTATACCAAATAAAAACTACTTTATTTTGCCAACACATAGGTCTATGGCGACGCATGCGCTGACCAGAAACTGGAAGCGGGGGGGGGAGGGGCAAAAGTGCTGTTAAGTTTAACACACAAGACAACTCTACTGACTTTTCAATCTTGGTGTGTGTGTGTTTGCACATATACTGTACATAGGGAATAAATGTGTGATGACAGAAGTTTGATCTGGTGTTACAATGTGCCGAGCTAAAGGCTATTCAAATATTGCTAAACGCTTCTTCTTTATATATTCACACTAATGGGTACAAAAGTGTGACATAGGATTGGGAAATAAATCAGGATAATAATGTCAAGCTATTTGTCCTATTTTCTCCTTGTACCAACACACTTCCACGTCATTGTTATGGATTGTTGCATTTCCGATAAAATATGCCCCAAATAAGTTCGCATGACCATTCTCGTGTCTCAAGAGTCCAACTAATCGCCCAACACTGAATTATTCATATTGTCACGGGTCAGGACAGGGTAGTGCAGTTTTGCACTTCGTTGTGGTGAGTCCGCCAGTGTTTTATGACTGGATGCTCCAAGGGAAACAGACAACAGACCAGAAATAATCAATCATCAATCACACTAGTATTCAGTTTTAACTTCACTGTAATATTTGTTAACTTATCTCCAGATCACAAAAAAAAGATGACAAAGTTACCCCAATAAGGTTCCAATACAAAAGACAATTCCCCAAAGATAGGTTTCTCTAATAAATTCCCCGGACTTAGTAAATTCCTAATCTAAATTCCCCGGACGCCAGTCGGGATCGCCCTCGCTCTACACAGTGGCTGCGTACACAAGAAAAAGCACAACATGACATGAGCATGCAGTACGGTACACATATGGTCGCACATGTTACGTACGGTCGATCACATGTGATGAACACACATGTGATCGCTGGAATTGTTGACAGGATTTTTGGGTACAAAATATCTCATTTAGGAGACGTCCAATTGGCTGGACAGTCAACCAGCAATCATAGGGAGGGTGAATGCACTCTCCCAACCTCAAGATTACAACAACAGTGGCATATGTGAGAAACAAAAAGCAGAAAAATAGGCCCAATTAAAAACGCTTGTCTCACCATTCGGTGTCAGCCAGAAAAGGAGCGAGCGTTCGTCCGGCGTACGTGGAAGACACATTTCCCCATAATATTCATACGCTAGAACAATACCAAAAATGTTGCAAAATGAAGACGCGCAAGTTTAGACCCAATATTAATTATTGAAAATTTTTGTAGGTTAATTACCTTTACATTGGCACGTAAATGATAGATTCCAACGAGACTTTATTACAATATGATTGGACTAAATTGCTTAAGGGCGACAGGCCCTTGGGCGGTAATTCGCTTTCCAGAAGTTTCCAGAAGACAACACTACGGTGTCCCTGAAAAGGCTACCGACCCTCACAATATTGCTGCAAAAAGATCTAGCGTGCCCACCAGTGAGACTGTGCATTTTCATGACGTACATTTGGCAAGACACAGCTATCCAATCGCAGTACTTGTTCATGACATTATGCTTCCTCAGCGACCATCTCGCGCGCGGGCGGCCGTGCCGCAGTGGACGAGTGATCTCGGACTACCAATAAATCGTGTCATGCAGCTTGTGTCAAAAATCAAAAGAGAGGAAAAAATTAAACAAAAAAAGTCTCTCCGTGACACAATTTGTGTTAGAAAGACTACTTACATGGATGGGGGCTTTAGTTGATGAGCCTTCACATTCTTGCAGGTACATCCAGGCCTACATGTGCATGCAGGTTAGTTACTGTTGGCTTCGTCGTCATCCATGGCGATGGAAAGTCTTTTAAAAATCCCTGGATCGATCCTTTCACATGTATTTGCTTTTTTGAATTTCACATGCACATTAAACATGTTGTCCTATGACAGTGAAGTTTATTATTCTAAACACATCACAAGGTATTTGATTAATCATAACCGAGAGATCTTTTTGATCAACCACGTTATCCTAATTTTATTCCAGAAAAACTGAAATACAAGCTGTGACAAGTGAGGAATCGGGTTTTTGCTTCTCTTTTCTTATGGTTGGAACGAATGTGAGAATAAAAAAGATCGTTGATTGCTGTGGATGTTGAACAGATGCAGATTTATGGAATCATTGTATAGTTTATAACACACATTCCTGGCCTTGGTTAGATAGATTTTCACACAATACTTGTACATGTTGTATATAAAGGACAAAAAAGACCCTAAGAGAGCACAAGGCTAGCACAAGCAGCATTCGCATTTTCTGATCCGCCAATAAAAATATTCGGAAAATAAAGTCGAGTGCGGACACGGAAGACCAGCTGATTTTTAATTCCCAACGTGTAGGGCTGTGATACATGTACGTGTGTACATGTTCCAATGAGTAATACAAAAAGCACTGCCTAAAAGCTATTCCAAAACCACAAACTTGACGGCGGCGATAGGGAAACAAAACCTTTTGACAGGCAGGTTGATGGCTGCGTGCTGAAGTACCACGTTACGTCTTATCTCTTCACCAAAAGACACAATACAAACGTGATGCTGGATGACTGAAACCACAAAGTATGCAGTCAATGTTGTGGATATAATTGTCTGCTTTCATCTTATGAGGGTTGTGGGAACATTCTGAAAAAATTAGCCAGAATACCGCGGTATTGAAATTCAATACCGAATTAGTCGGTATTCCGGTATTCATGGATTGTTAGTCGGTATTGCTCGGTATTAAAAACAAAACTGCAGTATTCCGTAATACCAAAATACCGCCCAAGCCAAACCCTTAGTTGATGGGATCAAATCTAGCACTGTTAGTGATAGAGTCAAGCTTCCCAACCTTACGTTCTTCCCTAGACGAGAGACCACACAGAGCGACCTCAAGGCTAAGGGTGCGGGTCCGTTTTGGAGGAATATACTGCCAATTGTGACTTAGTGCAGTGTGAAATTACATGTACGGTTGGACATCAGACATTTTTTGAGCACTTATTGTGTCTGTCAGAAAAAAATTAAAGACGCTCAGGTAAATTGTCCGACCAACATAGCAATAACAGCTCTTAAAATATCAACCCAATATGTGGGATTATGGCGTCCAATTTATTATTAGTTTTATGTTAGAATTACTTTGATCACGCCTAAGGCATTCATCATGGCTGATCGCTCATCACTGGCCCATGCCACCCTGCGCCACGCGTGTATGAACACACATATGCACAGACATGAAATTGCCCCATAATTCTTTGTGCATCATAAAACGTAGGTCATGCTGTCAACCAATGTTCAATTTTCCGTGGTAACCATGGATGACATATTGCCTGGGTACCAGACAATATGGACCAGTAGTGGTTGGCTGCATTCACACTGTTCCTCCACCTGAGTGTGGTGTATTTCTGTATGTGCAATGAGAGTATACCCTCGTTGACCTGCGAGTCTTACTCCTGCAGAACACACGTAGTTTGCTTGAACACAGCCCTCGGTCATGGCAGATCAGAAGCTGGAAATGGCAGAACAAAACTGATTGTGTGATGACATTTTCTCCAAGCACTTTTTGGTCTAATTTCATGCTCTGTGAGTGTTAATTAGCCTTTTACACAATGAACCTGTAAAGAAAGAAATCCTTGACAAGAGAACTGTTGGTACAGGAAATATGTACAATTTATTCAGCAATAATCAATAAATGCAATGTACAGTAAAGTGATTAGAAGGGTTGTTTTGTTACCTGGGTCTTTTACTTCAATTGGAGTAAGGGCTAAACTAACCTAGGGTCACAGCAGCAACACACAAATGTATCAACAATGCACCATTCCACAGAATTTAGGACTTGTTTTCACTTAGGTTTTCTGACAACATCACTTTCTGTGGTCACGAAAGAGTCCACGGTTTATACTGGGATTTTAAATCTTAACTTTTTGCATGCTGTGGCTTATACACCACACAGCTTTTATTCCAAAGTCTACGATGCTCTACCTACCCAAACAGTCACTACATATGGAAATTTTCCAGGTGCCTATTATTTATTCACTGAAAAGATTTGATCACCCATGGTGCACCCTGACCTCCCACAATGCAGTGCGGCATCTTCGATTATTGAGCTTCCATTTTCGCTACACGGTTCTGTGTCGATTTGATCACCTTTCCTTCCTTTGTAAATAAAGTATTACCTTGATTTAATCCAGTTATTGGTAAGAGTGTTCTTTTCGTGTATATTTTGTGTTCTTTTCTTCAGTTTTCTTGTATGTGCACCCTGCAGGTGTTTACCTTTGGTACTATGAGGTTCATTCCAGCTACGCCTGTGTCTACCCTACCAATAAATTAAAGGCCTTAGCAAGGCCTTGAATTCAGGGGGTCGCTGTCAGGATCTGTCATACTCCCCTGTCTTCTCCAGCTACCAGGACAAGGAAAAAGGCCTTACCGTTGTCCATGGGGTTCCAGCCAGGATCTGGCCAGGCCCCTGGTTTGTTCGGCTCCACGGAGCTGACGGGGAAGCTCCTTGATCAACTATGGAAGACCCGAGCAAGAACACCACCAGGATCTGGCAAGAACCCTGTCTCCTCGGTCAATTGCTGGCCTGACGTGCCGGCCGGGACTCCCCAGAGTGTATACCATCAGACGTCTCCCGGGCCCGTCCTACTATCATCGTGAAGTATGCCACTCCCTTCGCCGAACATGGTGCAGAGGAATCCACACGGCATCTCAGCCAGTGTTCCCCCAGGGACGCTGAAGAGTACCACCTGCCGTTTGACATCGGCCAAGAAGACCACTTCTTTGGCAGCCCCCGCGCGTATTCCCCCTCGCTCAGATAGTGAAGTCACCAGGCTGGGCTTCCCACAAGGGCTGGGGCCTGCCCCGCTGGTGTACTGTGGAGCCATGACACCACAGTACCTGCTTATTCTTTTTCAGGATCCGCAGAGTTTACCAGGTTCTAAAGCTGCCAGGTTCTTCTGCCTCAGCCCATCCATGGCTCAGGCTTTCAGCTGAGCATATCCAGGCCATCTGACCTTACTTCTTATGGTCCCTCTTGCCGGAATTCTGCAGTTCCCATTTATCTCGTCCAGGAATGTGTCCCGGGCGTTGCACCTCCCGCAACCCTGTCTGCTACCTCTGCCGCCGGATTGCCTGCCACTGGGAAAGGCGAGCATAAGCACTCCTCTTCATCAAATTCTTTGAAACCCAAGAAGAGGCTCCACTCCGACCACAATGAACATACCTCTGCGGCTTGGCTGTCAGCCTTCCAGTCCATCAATTAAGCTATGACCTCCATTACTCGCCGCCTTGGCGTTAGACTGCCACCTGCCTCCACCGCAGACCAGCCCCCTCCACCCTCACCATGATGACAGGGTTCCACACCAGAAATGCACACCAGCCAGGCATTCCTCACAGGAGCAGACCACTGCCCACGGGACTGCGCATAGCTCTGAATGAGGCACTGCCCTTTTCCCAGCTGGGCAACTAGCATTGTCTTCTGATGAAAACGAAGTTGATTCCATCAGTGCCCTCACTCCATCCGATTGTCGCCTCCATCTTCTTCATTGAGACATGATTCAAGTGCTCGGCCTGCCATCAGCCACTCTGCCAGATGAGGACATCAGTCATGGCTTGTTTAACCGACACAGCGTGACTGGAATCTTCTGGGTCAACTTTTCCAAAACTCCCACTTGATCGTTCACGCGTGGAGATATATTCTGGTCTGTAGCCAGAACTTGGCATGCATCGCAGTCCGCTTCAGCCTGATGGTCCTCTGCTTAACCACCCGCCAAGGCTTCCAGGTGTGAAGTAGGCTCTTTACCCTACGCAACCGCTCCCTCTTGTAATCCAGAGCGGCCCCAGTGTATACAATTCCCGGCAATGCATGCTGTGCTTCTCGTCGCTTGCCCTTTATCTAGGGTCATCCAGAAGAATGTTTCTGAGATAACTATAGTGGAACATGGTTTAACAAGGTCCTTGGAACTTTACAAATACCTTTATGGAAAACAAAGAATAAGAAAGACTTGGGACTCCCCCCAAAAAATATAAATAAAATAAACAAACAAACAAATAAAAAAAAAATACATCCTGAAAATTTTCCTTATGTTATCAATGCTTGTCTTATCTGTATTGCGGTACTCCATCAGGCTCCCTGCGGAGATGAACATGAGCCACGGCCCCACCTATCCAGGCAGCCGTTACACAGAGATACCCCATAGCCCCTGACATATCTACAGCATGGGCATCCAGACAGTAGCACTTCCCAGGCTGACTTCCCGTATCGCTGCTGTGGTGAATAAACCATCGGTATGAGGACCCAATCCAGAGTCTCCGTCACAGCCTTCTGGGGTGGCTCTCGCTTCCATTGGTAGGCCCACCCTGGCAACAGGGAAGTGAGTCCATGCCTTACCTGGTGATCTCTAATGACCGTACCCAATCAAAAACGAACAAATAGCATTTTCCGGACAGTCTTCCCATCTTTTTTTAGCTCTGGCCCAGTGAATTTGCCATCATGATGCAGACCTACCGCTGAGTCTCTCCAGTCGCATCCCCAGGCATCCGAATCTAATAATGTTCAAGCTGTTGGGGTTTTTTCATGCTCCTTAGCAGCCTGTAATTTGGCGTTTTCCCAAGGGGCCCTCTGGAAGAAATTTTGCAAGTCTACTGCCTGCAACCTATGCAGATTACCAATACAAATGCATTATTTCTTAAATTCTCAATCACCAGCAGTGCGCCCTCACTCAACTCCCTTGAAGGCGGCCGTCATGTTCTTCCTCTTTTTTAGCACCATTACAATTGGACGTGTTTGGTCTGGCTTCGAAAATTTTGCAGAGTTTTTCCTTCGCTACTTGTGTTTTTTGTGTCATTTCTCAATCATCTCATTTGTTTGTTCATTCTCGTTCTTGTGAACAGTAAGACGGTTCCTTTTTCCTTTTGTGTATACATATATTTTTTTATATTTATTTTTATATACATGTATAATTTCAGTCTTGCATAGGTTGGCAGACTGATTTTGTATCGACCTATTTTTCGTATTTCCTTTTTCTAAACTTCGCCTGGTGGCACTGTCTTGTGCATATTTCATTGATTTCATAATAAATTTGTCTCTTACTCTACTTGTTTGCATATCTTGTCTGTATGTACCTAAATTGGCTTTGCTCCAGTTGTGGCATTTTTGTATATATTTATCGATTTTTATCAGGATGTCTGTGAGAGCAGTTGTCTTGTTATTCTGTGATTTGTTTTTGCTTCTTGATTTCTGCTTTTCTTTTGCCAGAAATTTGGCGTTTCCTTGTTCTTTGGTGTTATTTCTCCCTTTCTGTTCATTAGATTTAAGCTTTAGAGGGAAATTTTGAGAGTTAGCTCTTCACTCCTCTCTGAGTAGTTCACCCATTTGTGGGCCTGGGATCGCTTTGTTAGTAAGGATAGTGGTGTGGTGGTTTCGGTCCTTGCTAACCTAGGGAATAGGACAGTGCATAAGTTTACTTTTCCTTCCCTTTTGGTCGGTCCGAGGTACGACCGTGCGATACACGCATTTGCTCCATTTCTGTACTGTTGAGCTCATAAGTTCACTCTCTGAGTTCTTCTCGATACATATATGTTCTCAGAAATAAAAAAAGGCCAGCTGCGCACCCAGGGGCCTTCTTCGAGCTTCGAGCATCTTAGGCCCGTCCATGCACCCCCTATTGGCCTTCTGGGGCGTAGTGGAGTCTGCTCACAACGTATTTCAAGATAAGAATCTCCAGCGAATGGAGTCAGCTCTAAAGGATGTTGACATAGCTGCTCACTCGGGTATTCGCTGCATTCTTTTCTCCTCCTTACCAAGTTACTATCCCAGGCTCTGATATTTCACCAGAGCTTGTGTCTATGGCTTGTCATTGCCTCGATGATTCCTTGCTTACATGGCTTGAGCAGTTTGCTAAGATATCTCTTCTTGTCACGACTTAGGGAATCAGCTATTCTGGCTATGAATATTCCCTACGAGTCAGTTAATTCTGCCCTCAAGAGTCTTCCCCTGTTTGCTAACGATATCTTTGTGGGCCAGCTTACTTCTCTTCTCGAAAGTGAGGTCAAGTGAATCAACAGTGGTTGGAAGGTCTCCTTTCATCAGCCATCCGACTCTTGCCCTCGTGTTTCTCGTTCGACTCTGCCAAGACATCCGCAACACTCCACTCCTCTGGTGCGTCATCCTATAGGGCCTCCTTAGACATGCTCACTTGCCTTTGCAACCTGCTTGGGAGCAGACATGTTTCTCAGCTCCGGCTTCCTCCAGTGCCCAGCGTGGTGTCACCCGCCGCCCCCGTGGTCATTCAGGGGTTGGCGTAGGTGATTGTTCCGCTCCCTCTTCAGTCGTCAATCCTGAACCCATTGGTGGCCATCTTCCAACTTTCACAGGGTTCTGGGATGGGGGAAAATAGCGTCAGACTGATGGGTCCTTGATACTCTTCTACATGGTTGTCACATCGAGTTCACGAGTGCCTCTTCATCCAATACAGTGTTTCAGCCAACTCAGATCCCCATAAATCAGTCCAAGCATGGTACCTTAGAGTTGGAAGTTGCAAACCTGCTGCAGAAACGGGCTATCATTCCACTACAGTGCTCCATGCTTGCATGGGATTCTGGTCCACCGTTTTTCTAACCCCGAAGAAAGAGTGGGAAAATGGAGAGTAATTCTCAACCTAAGGCCACTCAACCAATTCATTTGTCCCAGGCGGTTCCGGATGAAGACTCTTTGCACAGTTCTTTGCTCAATCTCCACTCCGACTTAGGCAGCTCCAAAGACCTGAAGGATGCTTATCTTCACATACCTATTTATCCCGACGATCGCCAGTTCCTGCACTTCTCGTATCGGGATCAAACCTAGGAGTTTCATACTCTCCCATTCGGTCTTTCCACTGCACCGAGAGTGTTCATCAAAGTGGTCCAAGTAGTGGGGGCTTATCTTCGTTGCTGTGACATTCTCATCTTTCAGTACCTGGATGACTTGTTAATCCCGGGTCGCTCAAGAGCCAAGGCTATTTCAGCCACCACCACGGTCTTACCCGTCTCAGGTGTCTAATCAACTACGACAAGTCAAGAACAACTCTGTCGCAGATGCCCACATTTCTCTGGGCTGTTCTGGATCTCCACCGCTGCATGGCTGTTTCTGTGGATGCCCGCATGGACAATCTGATAAAATGTGTTTCAAGTTGGTCGACAGATACCGACTCCACATGAGACCTTTAAGGTATTAAGGTGGCCATTCCTCTAGCCGTCATCACTGCTCGTCAAGGCTGCAAAATTAAAGCACTGTCCATTGCTGATGGCCATATTCAATGGGAACCTCTTGGGGTCTGCTTTCGTACCTGTGTTTTTGGTTGGTTTTCACCTGGTGGCACTGTTTGCTTTGTTCTATATATATTTGATGATTCCAGAATAAATTTGAGTATGTTTGTCTCTTTATTCTGCTTGTTCCCATTACTTATCTGTATATATTTGTTGATTATCTTATTTTGAGAATGGTTGTCTCGTTATTCTGTGACATGTGTTTGCTTGTTGATTTCTGTTTGTATTTTGCTGGAAATTTTGGCTTCCTCTTTGTTCTTTTGGTATTGCTTCTCCCTTTCTGTGTATTAGATTCAAGTTCTAGAGGGAGATTTGGAGAGTTTCCTCTTTACCCTGCTTCAAGTATAAATTCGCCCATTCCCGGGCCAGGGATTGCTTGGTTAGTAAGGACAGTGGTGCAGTGGTTTCGGTCCTTGCTAACCTAGGGAATAGGACAGTGCGTAGGTTTACTATTCCCTTTAGTCGGTCCAAAGTATGACCATGCGATACCTGCATTGCGAGTTATTTTTTTGAGTTCTTCACGACTTGCAGCAGTCTGTTGGCTGGTCCTCTCATATGGGATGATACATCCGGTCGATCAGCACCGCACCCATGGGCCTTCTTCAAGTGTCTTTGGCCCGTCCACGCACCCCCTACTGGCCTTCTGGGGCATGGTGGAGCAAGCCCACGGACGCGCTTTTGGGTGACTTATAGCTGACGTGGCTCGGCTTACCATCCGGTTCTGGTAACACCGCTTGGGCAATCTTAGCATGTTGGATGCTCCCTGCAGGCAGTCTTCTAGCACCCAGCAACCTCTGGCCAATCTACGCCCTTCTACTGGCCTTCTGGGGCGTAAGCGAGTCCGTCAAACAGGTGGCACGGGCAACTCACTTTGGCTTGTCGTCCGGTCCAGCAACGCCATACTGCAGGGTTCCGCGAGTAGCTGGGGCATTGGTTGGTTATCCCTGCCACTGTACTGCTTGCCCACAGGCTTCCTTAAGATTTTCTACCAGAAACCCGGATCTTCTACCAGCCTACCGGGTGTTACCTGGGACGGGACCAGCTGGAGATAATTCTGCGCTATGCCCGCAGACCCCTTATGACTTCCACACACCTAATCCTTTTGGTGTCTGAAACTTTGTCATCAGTGGTAAACCCTTTTACTAATCCGTCGTTCTTGTTCTTTGCAGGTTGTATATGACACCTGGGGTTCAGGGTTGTCAGTGCACTCTCGCCTTCATGCCATCCTCTGGTTCCGTGCTACTCTGCATATGTACTGGTAATCTGTGTAGGTTACAGGCAGTGGCCTCTCTACCCACCTAGAGTGGGATGAGTCTACTACTGCCTACCTATCAGATTACCAACCTCCCTCCTCCCCTCCCCTTGCAGCCTCGGTGCACTTTGGGTGTCGAAAAAGAAGAAGAACATGGCGGCCGTCTTCGCAGGAGTCAAGTGAGTGAGGGCATACTGCTGGTGATCGAGAATTTAGCGAATGGAAGTAATGGACTAGGAAATAATGCATATGTATTTGTAATGTGGTAGGTATGCAGTAGTAGACTCATCCCACTCTAGGTGGGGTGAGAATCTATTTCCATGGCGGCTCACCACATACAACTCTGTGATTCACGGAATGACCAATCTGTGGTCCTCACATGGCTCCACGTGACCATGAATTCTGCCATGGAGCCTTGCCATACCGCACTCCAGCCAAGTGCATTTACTTCAAAGTACGCATGTCCAAAATCTGCTCACTGTGACTGCTACGAGGTCCATCAAAAGTAGGCTTGCTGTGAGCCCACTATTTTAGTGCGATGGTGAAACAGGCATTCTCTCCTGATTACGCCAAGCGTGATTGAAATGAAGAGGTGTACTTCATCACGCCTTGTCAGTTTCTGAAATAAATGCTTTCAGTTGTTAATCCTTAGCACGATTTTGGATATTGAAGTGGTTTTTTGTCTATGGATATCTTTTTTGTGAGCGGAAATTATTAGCCATTTCCTGTTGTCACGTTTAACGTGTACTACAGTGAGTTCTCTTTTTGTCTGAGTGAGTTCCTATGGACGCTCCTTCAATTATTCATATCACAATTGTCATGTGGCCTGACTCCTCTACACCAGCCTTTTTTTTTTCACTCTTGAATGAAAGTGATCAATGTCTTCTGTCGCAGTCAGTTTGCTGGTGGCCACGCCCAACACGGCTTACCACGGCACTTGGCTTACCTTCAAATTGACATGAACGTCTTCAACCCTCTTCCATGTGTTCCGGTGTTGTACACTGCCACTAAAAACAACTTATGCATCCAACTTAGCAAGCCTTTAGTGAGGAACTCCTTGCTCAATGAAGACTGAAACTACATCTATTTAGGTTACATGAAGTCTGTGTCTCGGTCTCCGACCTATTTCATTCTTCTCCTGTTATCTAGGTAAATTTCAAAGTCTGTTCAACCGCCTCTAGCAGCATGGCATTCCATCACCTTTTTCATATGTTCATCCAGCATCCCTTGTCGGGAAATTGGTCTGGTCACGAGACCTAAGCTAGGTTCTGTAAATACTTTCCTGTCCTTCCTTTGAGCCTTAAATAATGCCTCCCTTAAGTACACCAGCGTCAGGTTGACCTCTCTCCTGACAATGATTACCTCTAGAGAGGGCAGCAAACTACAGGCTTTACCCAGTGCTGAATGCTGTCTACATTTGGAGCCACACAGTTTTCACGTCATTCCTTCAATTGGCTTCTTTAGGAAGGATCAGACTCCCTCACTTGATCCTTCTGATATCTTTGCACTCTCCATCTCCTTACATACTGGAGACAATGCGGATTAACTTTGGTGCCCTGTTTGTGTCCTGAAGTGGTACCTGACTAAAACGATAGCATGAGAGAGACGATAACCCCGTTGCTTACGACTATCACGAGACCATACCGTCTTGCAGCGTCAGTCACTATTGCCCACTAGTTGGCCTTGGCCATTAGATTTACTAATCCAGTCTAGCCGTCAAGCTCTGATCAACATAGTCAACACTGCATCAGGGTTCATTATGAAAGAGCAGTATCTGCACCTTGGTCTTACTCCTGAGACGTTAACATTGCAGACATATGCAAAGCTTCATGTTGGAAGTCTCCCTCTGCCTCCTGCTACTTGGATGGATGTCCTGCAGAGCAACACCGCAAATGGCAGGGGAATCCTACTGTCCACAGTGCAGATGTCAAAGTGACCTCCTTTAGGATGTACGGACGACAAGTCCTCTTGAAGTTGATTCATTATTTCTTAAATTTATACACTCTTCCTTGTTTATATGTGAAAGTGTATTCTAGGCATAACCTGTGTTGTTGCCAACCCCTGACCTAGACTGGTGCTACTCTGTATATGTAGTGACTGTTTGGGTAGGTAGAGTGCGTAGACTTCTCCCCCACAGTAAGTGTGGGTCGAGTCTACTAGAGAATACCTACCCAAACAGTCCTCTTCCACCTGTCCTCCCCACTCTGGCTCCAACCTTTTGAGTTGCTTTCAAAAAGGACAATCATGGCGGCGAGGCCGTGTTGCATTGGGGGAGGTCAGGGTACACCGCGGGTGATCAAATCTTTTCAATGAATAAATAATAGGCGCCGGGGAAATTTGCATATGTAGTAACTGTTGGTTAGGTACTCTTTAGTAGACCTGACCAACACTTAATGTGGTTGATGAAATTATGATGTCTACGGCGGTGTACCTACCCAAACAGTCACTACATGTGCAGATTTCTTATGCGCGTATAGCTATTCGCTGAAAAGACTTGATCATCCATGGTGCACCTTGACCTTCCTCAACGCATTGCGGTCATGCCGCCATGTTCGTCCTTCTTTTGTCAGTGCCCTATCGCAATGGACGTGTCTTTTAGACATGTTTGAGTTTTTCGAGTTCCATTTTCCCCTCATGGTTCTGTGTTGACTTGAATCATCCATCCTGAAAAACTTTACCTTATGAGATTATAATTTTATTGGTAAGGGTGCTATTTCCATGTTTTTGGTGCCCTTTTCTTTTCTCTGTATTTGCTTTTGCAGGTCTTTACCGTTGGTGTCACGAGGAACGGTCAACCCTACATTCCCCATAGGCCTTGCTGCTTGAATGGGCGCATTCACACGTTAGTGGCCCATATAATCCACACAGCCCTAGTTGCATGAGAGGGCGAATTGTAATTTTTAGCAGTTTTCCCTTTTAACCGCTTGAGCGGGCATTCCCTTATTTAAGCAGCTGTTGTGGATAAAGGACTAACCACTTGAGTGGGCGATTCTCGATAAAGCGGTAGGATGGGGACAAGGCCTGGCCGCATTAGTGATTCACTTGTATATATGGCTCTGACAAGGATGTAAGCCTTAGCCACGAGTGGGGGGGTCCCTAAGGGGATGTACCTCCTGCTCGACAGTCGTG
The DNA here is from genome assembly GCF_001949145.1 of Acanthaster planci. The sequence goes on along the minus strand of NW_019091599.1, from coordinate 292,025 downwards.
CATGGAGCTGACTGATGTGGCTAGATCGAGCCCTGATCTCTTGCCCTCATTCTCTTACGGAATAAAGGCAAGGCCAAGCCGCATGAGTGAACGCTCTGTAAGCGTGAGTGTATCCTAAGCGGCTCTGAGAAGGACTCCAGCCTTAACTGCGACACTGGATTCCACGGTTGTCAGATTCCCCCCCCCCCCCGGGACATTNCCCCCCCCCCCCGGGACTTCTTGACTTATGACCATTCTATCTCTCCGCCCTCCAATAGACAACCTAGTCAACCGAGCCAGTGCCTCCACCGACTGCCTAAGATGCAACGAGGCTGATTGACAACCTATGACTCAGAAAAGCCAGCGGGCCAACAGGGTTCCTCTCCTCCCCTCCCCCCGCGGCCCACAATGGTTACCTGCCATCGTAGCTGTGCAGCACGCAAGGCCACATCCTCGGTAGTCTTGGCCGACCAGACATCTAGTCGGCCTCATACTGACAACACCAGGTTGGGCCCCATCGTTCCACCGGGTCAGGCCCGCCTGATGATTCCTCGGCTCACGGTGCCGGGACACACAGCAAGAACTCACCAGGGACCGTGGAGTGTAGCCTACCTGGCTACTACAACCTCCACAACCCAACAAGACGGCGTCCGTACCAGCCAAGTTCACTGTCCGCACACGAGATCTTCCGATGTAGGCGTGTCCAAATTTCATACATGTGTACTGTATCTTCTATGAGTTCTCCCCTTGTGGGCATGTCTAGATGTAGTTACTGTAACTGTTGCGAGTTCCAACAAAAGTGGGTCTTCTGTCGGCCGCAAATTTTGTCAAAATGATACCTTGTGTTATCTCTTCCAATTACGCCCCGCGTGATTGAAACAAAGAGCTTTACTTGACTGGTATCATTTTTGATATTCGATGAACAATCTCTATTCATTGAAATGAAATTGATTTGGACTTTCGAAAGGGTACTTATGTCTGCACTTTTTCTGATTCTGAATGCAAAATATGATCACTGTATTTCCGTCATGCAGTACTATTAATGATTTTAAGTTTTTGCATGGACGCTCCATTCATGACTCCCAACTTTTCATCCTTTCGGATTTATGCAGTCTGACTTTAATCTCCCATTTATGCTGTTTAAATGCCCGAAGTTCTTCAATACAGTGACGTCATCTGCCACTCTTAACTAGTCTTCCGGCAACAATTCCTTACCCGATAAAGATGAGGTCAGTCCTTATCCAGGGCAAATAACACTCGTACTTGGGGTTTCAAACAAAAAGTGTCACCTCTATTTACACCTCCCTTTAAAACCTTTGTTCAGGGATGAGTGTAAGCCTGCCCTTTCACAAACTAACCAGTGGTCACGAAGGATTTTGGGAACAAGCTCTACCACAGTTCTTCTTCCCTCACCGTTCCACACAATGGCCAAATTCTGCTCTGCCCTCTCCACAATTCTCACAGGCAACGTAGGGAGATACAGACCAAAAAGGAACTTCAACGCTGCCTTGTTCCCTAGACCTGACGCTAATGGCTACCTAATTCTCAGGTATCTTCGTGATCAATTTTAGATACTTTACTTACTTTGCTACCTACTATAGTAGTAAGGTTTGGAGACACCTCTTCAATCAGATGAATACCTGTGTCTGTTCGTTCGGCTACCCTCTTGGATTTATGTCTGCCTGTTGGTTCAGCCAAACTCATTGAATTACTATCTCTGTTGACACACGTAGTTATTGCATGTACATGGGGTTCCTCTTAAAGTAGCTCAACCCTTGTCAGATTCAACCCAGACTTTTTTGGACTTAAATTGTTTGATTCCCATTCCAAATTCAAGTTCCTCTACTTCATTCAGGGCGGACTCTCTAACGTTGGTTATCACATTGTAGCTTCACCGGATAAATCACTACAGTGGTACGCCCTCCCTACGCCAGATAAATCACTACGGAGGTATGCTTTCCCTACGCCTTGGCCTCCTCAATAGACAGTTGTTCTTATGAACATTGGACTTTGAGATTAACCCGAAGGTAATCCACATCTCGAGGCCAACAACTCCTTTAACTAATACATATGCTTGCTGTCAGAGAAAGATTCACGCAGTAGAATAGACACTTCATCACAATGTGACCTAGTCAGTTCCTTAGGTACCTGACAACAGACTCTGTGCATTGCTGTCCCTTCCTTCACATGGAACATCTAGCTACTGTTGTCCTGCGCCAGACCCACTCGTCTTCAGGTCTTAGTCGCAGACAACCCTTTTCGTCTCCTTCCAACAGGGTAAAAATGTCAGACATGTAAGACCTACATGTACATACCTCTCTGTTAACCTTACTGCCGGTAATTCTGTCAGAATTGGCCAGGAAAGACAATTCTCTTTGTGTTGTTCAGACCTTCCTAGATCCCTAATATCCCTAACATCTACATTAGCAGCAAACAGTTCCCCACTACTCAAGGCAGGATGAACAGTGTACATTGTAGTGGTTCAATTCAAAGACCAGTAAGTGCAGTAACGATTCTTTTCTTCTACTATGAGACTCGGAACTGCAGTTTTCAATCATACTTAGCAACTGTCTGCTGTCACAGTTACCTAATGTGCTCCACCATCGACTCCCATTCCTTAGACGACACATAACTCCAGGTATTTCCTTCCTGCTGTGTCCTTTTCAATGTTTCTTCCTAATACTGAGTCCATATCTGGCTTGGACTCGTGACAGGCATATTCCTATCTCGATGATAGACCAGTGCCACTCTGGATATGTAGTGACTGTTTGGGTAGGTAGAGCGCCGTAGACTTCTCCCCACAGTAGTGTGGGTTGAGTCTACTAGAGAATACCTACCCAACCAGTCTTCTCCCGCCCGTCCTCCCCACTTGGCTACGACATTCCTAGTTGCTTTCAAAAAGGACGAACATGGCGGCATGACTGCATCGCATAGTTGGAGGTCAAGGGGCACCATGGATGATCAAGTCTTTTCAGTGAATAGCTATACATGCATGGGAAATTGGATATGTAGTGACTGTTTGGGTAGGTATTCTCTAGTAGACTCGACCCACACTACTGTGGGGGAGGAATTACCCATTTGTAGTGGATCTTATAACATCTTTATATACCACACACAGAAATCGGCACCTGGTAACAGATGTGGTATTTAAAATGAAACAAATTTTTACACAGTTACTGGCCGACCATTGTGAAAAAAGAAAATACAATGTCTGTTCTTTAAAAACTATACAGCATTCTAGGTGAAAATGTGTTATAGATTGACTGAGGCTGTCATGTACATGTATTTTCTTTCAAGTAAGTTTTTGGGGTGTATGGCAGTCCATTTTTGTTTATTTTACCAATGTTGTCACCTACCTGTAATTCTGATCCCCACAGCAGTGTTTATCTGTAAAAAGTTAAAAACTAAGGGAATTTATTGTATCTTTAAGATGCCACAGGGTATTTTGTCCACAATGTTACATACATGTATGTATCATCAACGGATACCGGTATGTCCCAGATTTGCCCACATTACGTACATTACATACATGTGTCTTAAAGACCTGGAAAATTTTGCTTGGTTTGGCTGTTTTCAATCCTAAATGGGTTATGGTTATAAATGAGGTGATGTTTTGGTAAATTTATGCACATAATAAAAAGTGTCCGGGTCAATTTAACCCCTTCATTGTGGAGGACTGCTATTACCGCACCACTGTGTGAGAATTAGTGCATACCACACATACAGTCTATTCACCATGCAGCTGCTGGTTCAATGGGGTCTGCTGCTGGACAAAGCCCTCCATTTAGGGCATACCACAGCCCAGCAGTCGCGGTCAAAATCCCACAGTGAAGGGGTTAAAAGGGCCTGTGAAAAATGAAATGTATTAGTTATAACTGAAAATTATAGGTTTTTAAAGTATTTCCAGGAAGCAAAACTTGTTGTTTTGAAAAATAAATTGAAGAAAAAGATTTTTAAAATTATTTTGGGAAACGACCCCACCCCCAAGAGGTATCTCATTAACATAGAAAATTGAGTATCTGTGGCGTGCATTTAAGAATACATCATCGTGCACTGCTAGGTGTTGCCGTGGGCTGCAGCAATATCTATAAAGATGAGACAAGTCTGCATAACTTTCCAATCAAAGAAATATTTAGACAAGTTTGAGCATTGAAAGTCAGGCTGACCAGGGCCAAAATAATGGTCAGGACCAACAGCAAGCTCCAAACTGCATAGTGGTCATTTTGAGCCAGAGTGTTTTCTTGAGAACATGTATGACTCATTTGGGATGAAATTCAAATGATTATTGAAGTCAGATTCCATGCTGATGATCTTTAGGAAATCCAAGAAAGCCTGTGAACAATGTCAAAGAGAAGCTTTCACGCAAACAGCAAAGGGTAAGAAATGCTGCCGATTGCTGCGACGATGAGTGTACTGTGTGTACACCTGCTTTACCATTCATTGTATACATAGACATGTAAATGTATTTATTTTACATTCAACATTCCGCGGCCATGTCCATGTTTCTCTTAGACTACCTGTATAATTTTGCTGTGATTTGTGGTTCTAAAATGTATGTCACACTTAATACCATCATTAGTCAGGATTGAAACATTCGTGTGAGGGGTCAGTAAAATTAACAAAGGGACCTTTGTTCCGTTTTCCATTCCCCATTTTGTTATTGGCATACTAGTGAATATTTTAAACAGTTAATGAACAGTGTGTTCACGGAGATTTTCGTGGACCCTTAAGAGCAAATATTCAGTCCATGTTATCTGCATAATTCTTGTCAGTGGCCCTAGTATTTTCTTAAGTACAGAGAAAGTCCTTCATATTTTTCAATCACTTTGTTATCACGGCTCAAAATGTACAGGAAAAAATTATCACAATGTCTTGCTCTGTGATACCCTCCAGTGGCCAATTTTCAAATCCTAAATTTGCTATCAGTTGTACCCTATTAGTGTGGAAGTGCCCCAAATACAGTTTTCATGAATCTTCAAAAAGCTCTGAAAAAATTCAGAGGCAGGCATATGTTGTGTTGATTTTGGGGCTATGTATTTAATTTTTTACATATTTTAAATACCTTACATCGATGTGCTTTATCCTGTGATAAAAGTTGCCAATGGCAGGCTTTGGACTAGTGAGAATACTCAAACTCTTGCTTTCTTATATGGATATTAAAGCTATTCATTTTTTTCTTTTGAATTTGCCATGTCATGATTGTTTATAGGGAATTTCAGATGTTGCTTGGTCAAGTGACTCCCGCCTGCTTGTGTCAGCATCAGATGACAAAACTCTCAAAGTGTGGGATTTTAGCACTGTAAGTATACTTACAAGTACAGAGCAGAGACACTCAGGGAATCTAATAAATATTTAATAGTTTTAGAGAAACATTTTCTTCATGTTTATCCATGTTATCATGTACGTATTGGATAAATAGTTGTTACAAAATCCTAGAGCACTTGCTTCAAATTCAATATCCACTTGACAACTCCAGCAGTTGGTGATTTATTGTCTATTCACATGGACCAGTACAGTGGAACACCATAAAAACAAACTTGACAGGGTCTACACAAAATATTCCGCATAGTTGTAATATGTTGTGGTTGAAAATTTTCTCTGTACTGAACAGTTGCTCAGTACAGCAGTTCTCAGTCACAGATGCATACTTCTGTTATGAACTCTGGCCCATTCAAACGTGCCACTGCCGGCCGCCCCACAAAAGTTTAAGTGTGAGGATTTGTGGCCAGCACTCACACACAGAAATAAAGTTGAAGATAAAAAAGTTCAAATTCCTACATTTTGATAAATGTATGTCCATCATCTTTCATGTTTCACCTTTCGGGTAGTCTTCACTAGAAGCACAATGAAATCAAGTTTCCCTTGAGTCATCACTTGAAATTTGTGTGTGACTGGTAGGCACAGTTACACTGGTGTCCATTGCGGTCAACTTACCCAGACAGTCACTATATATGCATGTTTCCATAGTGCTCTATTACTGTTCGCTGAACATTTTATCAACCGTAGTGCGCCCCCTATCGGTCCACCCAAGGTGTGTTTGCTGCCATGCTCGTCCTTTTTCTTAGTGCTTTTTGCTTACAGATGTGTCTTTCGACCATCTCCATTTTATCGAGCGTTCTGTGTCACTGAAGCTGATCTGTGTTATCCTAATCAACTGTGAGGCGTTGTACTGTACCATACCTTTATACCCATATCTGTTTGTGTCACTATTCAATCACATTTTTGTGATAAGTCACATTTTATGTTTGTCTTTATGACTACTATGTATTTTTATCACCATACCTAATAAGGTTATTTGTATGGCGCCCCCACTATTTATATTGCTTGGCTAGTACCTTGCTTTAGATGAGTCAATGCTTATTTTTATATATTTGTACATGTCTTTCCTGGCCCGATAATTTTATTCTCCGGGCCAGTAGTTATCCTCATGGCATTATTTACTTGGTACGATTCCTCTGGCTTGTATAAGAATTTTTCATCCCCTTGTCGTTATTTTTACGGAACTTTGCTTTGGTAACGATCCCTCAAGGCTCCCCCTTTGCTACCTCAATATCAGAGGCATGTAGCCTAGTGCTTAGGGCCTTTGGCTTCTGATGGCAAGGTCGAAGGGTTGATTCCATTTCGGCACATTTGTGTGTGTTCTCTCTTTTTCTTGTCTGTACATATCTGGAGGCCACTCAACCGGTCATCGTGGGAGTAACTGGGCACATCTGCTCAGAGCTTAGTGTCGATTCCAATAACTCAGTAAAACAAATGTGAACACCCCCATTCCCTTAAGTGTCAACCAGTACAGGAGCTGGGCGTCTAGGTGGGTTGACCATCCTGAGTGCCACACAGGATCAAGAGGATGGGGCTGATGTCTCCTTGGTCCCCTGTTTGTATTAGGCATGTTAGGGCTCCCCAAGCCCCTGTCGCAGCCAAGAGAGCAGAGTCCACTGGACCACTGCAAAGTTGGCTGTACCTTTTTTGGCATTGTGATCACCTCACAGAAGCCAGCCCACCCTTCCAACGATACCGCTTGCTTCACAGCTCTACCGTCCAGCCTACACTGTACAGCCTTCCTGTCTCTTCTTGTGGAGTAGCTTTTCTATGCCTGCGAGGATGATTCACTGGTGTCCTTGGACCTTGCAGCCTATGCTGTCCAGACCCTTGACCAGAACACCACTACAGCTTTCAAATAGTTCTCATGAATATCCTGTCTGATCACCTCTTCCCATCCCGCTAAGGCACCATTTCAAAATTCCTATCGGGTAGGTGTCCAACAGAATGGTCTGTCTGATACATTCGTTATTAGTTGGCTATCAGGTGAATTGTTCTCAAGCAGCCAATTCCAACTGAAAAAAGCCTAGGGCTGGACTGATACGGTGCATTACTCCCAAGGCTATGTGGTTTCAGTGGAGCAGCACCCCCACCATTATTCACTAAACTGAAGTCACTGTTGATGGATATACCATGTGTGGCTGGCATGATTTAATGTCCCTCTTTCCTTTTCCTCAATACAAGGCTGTTCTTCAGTATTCCTCTGTGACTTTATAGTATAATATGTTTTACTGTGTTGCCACAAGCCTGTTTTTCTTCAGACCTGATTAAGGTCAGAGTCAATTGCAGGAAGGAATTAAATCTAACGTGAATGATGTTGAAAACAAATCAAAATATGCCTTTCATAACTGCTCAACAAGTTTTAGTTAATATTTTGACCTCTCAAGAAAATATTTTGGAACCATCAGATCTTCTTTTTCCCCTAATAGGTTTGTGGTTATTAAGTACATGTGCTGTTACGTGTTCCTGCATTTGCAGATATGTTTAATCATTAATTGATCGATATCAACATCAGGTTATTCTTAATTTTTATTCAATTGACACGGTAGCACGAAATAAAAAAGCAAGAAATGGAAAATACTCAAATGTAATATTAAAGGATTATGCGTATTTCCCACACTTCAAAGAATGAAGTATAGTCTTTTAAGAAAGGTTGAAGTGAGGAATATAACAAATACAAACACTGAATGAAGTTCTTGATAAATTGTTTCAGTGAGCATTATTCATGTATGTTTAGGATGTTACTGTTCAATTCCAGAATTAATCTATGCCCAAAGTATAATCATACATGTACATATGTCAGCTTAAGCTTCAGGTGGAAGTCAAATACAATATTAAGACGTATCATATGTACATGTATCAAGCTAAACAAAACTAGAATTGATCAGAGTATACTAAACGTTATGTTTAGATTTATTGAAAATTTTTAAATATTGAATTTTTTTTGTAAGTTAACTGAAATTTAAAACACATTTATTACAACTGAACTGTTATAAACTATGCATTTAAACCAGTTAAAAATTCTTAACTTCTACACAAATACAAGAAGAGATATAATGATCTCCTTCAGATGCCAGAAAAACATTTGGCAAGAAAACGTAGTGTCGACTGTAATAGCGGGCCTAATTTTATTGATCCAGGGTAAAATTTTGTAACATCCTAATTGCATCACGAAGTCTATTCATGAAACTCCAAATCTAGTATATTTCTATCTTCAAGAAAACAATTGAATTGTCTTAAGCTGGAAATACTATAATTGGGTTCAATTTCCCCTGCATTCGTCCGTCACCTGTCATTCTCATGGTTTCAATGATTCTGGAATGGTGTTGGAAAAAAAACATGGCAAGATATTATTTGCATTCCTCAATCAATATTGCCTCCAAATAAAAAAGAAAATTGTACTTTCTTCTAATGTACCTGCACGTGTCATTGAGTGACTGCACAGTTTGACACTTTTCGCAATAGACACAGGCATCGTCTGCCAGTTTCCTGTAGTCATGACAAGCGTAAAGCACGATTCAAAAATCAGTGATTTTTTACATTGATTACACAAACGTCAAAACAAAAATTCCCTTCCCAATTCCGATAAAAATATGCCCAAATATGTTTGCTTGACAACTCCCACATCTCAAGAGCCCAACTAATTGTCAAACACTGAATTATTCACACTGCTGCAAAAAGACCTAGCGTACCCGCCAATGAGACTGTGTTTTCATGATGTACATTTTGCAAGACACAGTTATCCAATCGCAAAATTCCTTCATGATATCAAGCTTCTTCAGCTTCCATCTTGCGCAGGGGTGGCCATGCCACAGTGGGCGAGTGAACTCACACTATCGATGCCATGCAGCTAGTGTCGAAAATCATAAGACAGACGGAAAATTAAATAAGAATGTCTCTCTGTGTCACAGTTTGTGTTGGAAAGAGCAGTTACATGGAGGGGGGCTCCAGTTGATAAGTCTTCACATTCTTCCATTTACACACAGGCCTACATGTGCATGCTGTTTAGCTTCATTGTCATCCATGGCAATCGAAAGCCTTTCAAAAATCCCTGGATCGATTCTTTCATGTGTATTATGTATTTGTATTCTTTCATATGTATATGCACATTAAACGTTATTGTATTAATTTATTATTCTAAACACATCACAGTATATTTGGTTAACTATAACCGAGAGATCTTTTTGATATAACATCAACCACGCATTCACGTGTATGCGCATACATGCATAAATGTGCATATGTACAACAATGCACCAAAGCCGTTGTCCTGTGTTCCTTCCACCTACAATGAATTTTGGATAGAACGAATGTTTCTACATGGATTTCATAATAATGAGAGTCGACTGCACATGTGTATGTTGAAATGCAGTTTTACCTTCAAGATGCATTATCAGCTGCGAATTTTGTGAAGCGGGTGTTCAGTTTAGAAAATTCACAGCACAAATTCGGCACCAACTTACGTAAAAAAATTACATTCACGTTCGCGCCGGTTATTTGAGAGTTGGCAAATGTTGAACATAATTTGCCCTCTGGCAAATTTTATAGCAGCAAATGCTTTATGGCATCACTATTGGTGTGACCCTGCATTAAAGGAACTTGTATCACGGTCCATTATTCTACCTTTACATCATGAATCTTGAGTTGTACTTCTTGTGAACGCGATGTGAAGTAAAATAACGTCACATATACAAAACCTTGAGCACAAAATTATGCCTGTATTGTGCATGTGAGTAGATCACCTGAATGCTAATGACTTTTACAAACATGCATGATGCATGTTGACGGACGAGGTGCATCCTGGATGGTCAGTCATGTTCACATGACTCAGACTCTTCCATCTTCAAGGGGAGGGATGAAACCCTATTTTTATAGAAACAACATCGGGAAAGCTTATAGCAAATAAAGTATTTTTAAATCACCTTACACAGAAAGTAATTATTACTTTAGGCAAACAAAACTTTTTTATTTCACAAATGTTTATACATTAAAAATTAAACACGAAAAAGAATAAATGATCCCTATTTTGGTGAATGAATTCAACCGGGCACCAAACAGTTTACAATTCAGCCTTTCGATGGTGGAGGAATTACAGGGAACAATTTGGAATTAAACATCACAAAATTAAACACTGATTTGTAAAATAAAATTTCTGACAAGTAAAGAAGACGCTATCACAATGTTTACATTCATTGGGCATGGTGCATTCCCAACGTGTTGCTGCTCAGAACAGGCGATCGTGAGTGTATCTTGTGCACGTGTGGTGCGGCACTGCATGCTCTGCGTGGTATGTACATGTATATGTACATTCAACTAGTTGCACTGGCCTACTATCATCACTGAACCTGCTCCAATCATTTATGTCAGGAGTTCCAAACTCAGATTAGCATAATAGCCGACGATTATAATGAACATGTCATTCCAATTGCGGATTGGCTGGACTCTCCGGTACACACAGGTCATGGAATCAGCTGTTCCAATTGTGGACTTTCCAGTTGACATTGATATTTAAATGACCTGACCTAAATTTGGGTAGGGCGTTCTGAACATGGAGTGAATGGAATATTCATGTTTGCATTTTAACATACTTGCCACGTATGGTCATCATTGCCAAGTGCTCTTTTGTTTAAACAAGTTCATGGACTCCAGCGGATTTCCCCCAGGAAGAATGGTCAGGCCTTACCAGTAAGCCCCCTCCAAAAGATTAAAACAAATCAGGAGTAAATAGTTATTTACCCCTTCTATGATCAATTTTATTTTAAAAGCATAAGTACATGGTTTTGGCATGAACATTATGCAGAGAAATAGCTGATGTGACATGTGAAAGAAAGTCAAGCTCAGAGCCGAATAAAACACCAACAGTATACATGAGATGAGCAACTAATTGTAAAGTAAAAGTAACCTCTTTAACTCGGTATAACCCCAAACCAGGCTAATGGTTACCATCTGCTGTCATCTGTCAATGCCCAACTAGCCACTTGTCCTCCAGGTCCCCAGGCCCCAAAGCAATCCCGCCCCCCCTACATTCCATCCTGTAAGCCAACCGATGGCCACAGGGAAAAGTGATAGGGTGGCTATCGGTCCATTTTTTATCAGTCGGATAGCCTTGTCCTAAAGCCAACTGATGGGAATTTTGAAACAATGCCCAATACCATGGTAGTTATGCACATCCTATACCCAGGGGTCTTCCCCTCTATGGCAAAGACCTCTTTGCGCGTCAGTTCACCAAGACCCTACAATCAGAGGCAAGTTGATCAAGGCATCCCACAAGATTTTATTCCCGGATTCTTCTCTGCCCCCTGCGCCTAGGGCTGCTCCGCCTTGCCGCTGGGGTTCCTGCTCTACCTCAAGCTCTTTTGTCCCCTGACCGTACACTACAGCTCCTCCTTCAACAGACCACAGCCTCCCAGCAGGTCTCACAAATCCAGTGCAAGTTCCGGGCACATACCCCATTCATTTAGGGGACGGTCGCTAATAACTCCATCGATTTGCTATCTGCCCCAAACCTGGGCCTGTCAGGGGCCAACTGTGACTTCCTCAGAAACGAGCCATCAACCCAGTCTCTCACCCATCCCACGACGGGTTCGTTTCAACATTCTCCCTCACCCCAAAGAAGGAGCTGAACATCTGGTGCCCAATCCTCAACTTCAAAGCACTAAACAGATTCATTTGCCCTCGGCACTTTTGCATGGAAACTTTGCGTACAGTCATCTAGTCTCTGCTGATCCCAGCCTTGGCCTCGACAGTGGATCTGAAGGATGAGTACCTGCACATTCTGATTCACCCCAAGGACCAGAAGTTCCTCCACTTTATGTTCGACAGCCAAACTTTCAAATTTGTGATGCTACCCTTCGGCCTTTCAATGTCCCCCATGGTTTTCACGCACGCCGTCTGGTCTATCACGGCTTACCTTCATCACTGAGACATCCTGATCTTTCAATATCTGGACGACTGGCTCATCATCTGCAGGTCTGCAACCGAGGTTATGACTTCCACCTGCCTTGTCTACAACCTCTCCACAGAGTCTTGGGTTCTTCATAAACCACAACAATCAGTAGTACATTCAGTCCTTGAGGCTATAGACAGACCCCACATCGACCTCTTTGTCACATCTCAAAATGCCTAAGGGGGATGTTCAGTGTAGCTGAATGTTCAATATAGCTTCGTCCATTATAGTGACATTCCACTGCAGTACTTGTAAGCGAAGGTGTTGATAGAAAACAGTACCCATGCAATATTATATGTTCACACACAAGGTGGAAACCTGTTTGATATGCAGTTATTAAGTGACTTTCCACAGCAACAAAAATTTCCCTTAATAATAAAGTGCTTAACCATCAGTGTTGTAGTCAAGCCAATCACAACTTTTCTAGTCCAATCAAATGACCTAGACCACTCGTACATATAAGTAACAGGGTGAGTAAGGACAAAGCAATGCTTTCATCAAAGTTCACTTGAATCCCACTTGACTTGGCTCATGACTGAATCACTTGTTATGAATTGCAGGGACTTGGTGAAAGACTGTGATGGACTCTCCTTATAATGTCATACAGAACTATAGTCTTACTGATGTGAATACGTCACACACCCAATTATATATGTATGTGTGAACCAACACATGCGTATTCCATTTGTTTGCACTACACTTTCTGGTTCAAATGACGTCAGGCTGTTGTTGGGCAGTGTTGGAGTTGAGTCCTCGAATCTGAGTATAGAGTACTTTAGGAGCCGCATCCCGGGCCGAGTACCATTACATTGATGAATCCATTCCACGTCCAAAGCACCAAGTACATTCGAGGCCAAGGACTGGGTCGAGTCCAAGTACCCAAGTCTGCGTCCAAGCACATTTACATGCATGTAAATACATGTGCACAATACCAAGAATAGAAATAAATAAATAAATGAAATGTGTGAACACATCTACCGGTACATGTATATTATTTAAAACAAACATACCATGCAGCAATCTCTCAAGTAGTAACACTTGTAGTGTGTGTTTGTGCAGAATTGTTTACATATTAACAAATCAACGAATTCTCTAGCAGCTTGTGTTGACCGAGCATTTCTTACAACAAGCAATAGAAAAAATGGATAACTGAGTAGACACCAGGACTGAGACAACCATTTGTTTCCAAGACTGAGACCTACAGGTTGGAGAATGATGGAAAACATAGAACCTAGTGCCAAAGAATTGAACAGAAAAAATAAAGTGTTGAAAGTTAAAAGTAAATCACATATCGGAAATTGCTGAAATATTCCACTATGAAGAAGCTAGGAGAAAGCGCAACAAAATATCTGTCAGTGTCAGTCCATGTGCGTGCACCATGGAAAACAATGTGATGCTCATGAAGTGCAAACTCGGTTCATCACACTACGATTTCTTATAGTAAAAACTGTGGAGCCAGACATGAGACTAGCAGAAAGGTCCCTTGTACATGTACCAAGGGCATGGTAAGCATTCTGTACATGTTACAGACTACAGAGTGAACGTACTGTCAAATTGCATTGTGGTGAAGGTTGAGCAATGCAATTTTCACTTTTCAACCCAACACCAGAAAATGCTATTGATAAAAAATGATGTACTGTTTTTTTCTTTTTTCAAGTACTGGGGTCAAGTACCTAAGGGGTTGAGTACACCCAAAATCCAAGTACCTAGAATTGAGTACGGGCCAAGTACATTTATTTCTCTAGTACTGATAATCATTATCATAAATTTGGGGTTGAGTACTCAGGTATACTCAGTTGTGTATAAGTAGGAGTACTCCAATATTGCTATGGGGTCCACACAAAATGATCGATATACATATACACTGTAGTAGTCCTTCGGTTTGGTGATTTTTAGTCACCTGTGTGCCTGTTCCTTGGCCCATTTGGTCTTCCATTCTGGCCAATATGAGCATGTGTTGGTTATATTTCACCTTTCAGGTAGATCTCACAAGAGTTCAAATTACGAAACAAATTTAAGTTTCCATAAAATTTCCTATAGTTACAAAGATTACATTTGACTTTTATTATTTTTTACCGTGGTTTCTGCTGCTATTGGACAGTAATGGATGGGCCAGGAGCCATTCTGTGCACTGGAGCCACAACAGTAAAATGTCCCATCAAAAGAAAGACGTGTTGGATTCCCGCATTCAGTGGTCAGTCTGTATTGGCCACCGGTGCATGCACACACATATACATGTATCCTGAAGATATCCAATGTAGACCACACCACTTGTTTATTGGTCTTTCAAATTTGCCATTGGCCATTATTCCTTCAAGCAAATTTTCCTTAACCACTTCCTGCCGGGGACTCTGGGATCGGAGACGTATGGTTTATATGGGTGGCCGGGGTCTCCGAAC
>NW_019091599.1:243766-261179 GCF_001949145.1 Acanthaster planci | reverse complement strand
GGTAGTGGTTAAACACCCTCTTAAAATGGGCAATGGCACAGTACTGGAGATCAGAGGTCCCTTTATTGAATGCTTTATACAACAGTTTTATAAGACTTTATAAAATAGTATCAATGTTGTACGCAAATACTTCATGGACTTCTGGTAAACATCAGGTTGTGCATTTTTGTAATTTGTGGTACCCACTTAAAACCAATAAGACCAGTTACAATGGCTGAAATAGGTTGAAAAGAATGACAAAATTGCATCTCCTGCCATTTCAAATACTTGAACGCTTCATCAGAGGATTCTATGTCAAGGGAAAAAAAATTACAAAATGCCCTGAAAAACCTACGCCCCAAAACATTTAGAATCCTCCTCCGCACGGGTGTTGGGTTTAACCCTGACGTTATTGAATAGTTATGCCAATAAAATAAATGTACATGTGTCTTGTAATGAGTGCTTGCTAGCACTGATTACAATACTCCTTTCTTCCCTATTTATACAGATCCCAACACCCCATTATTATGCGTTTATCGATTTCCTAAGAAAACAGTTTCCTGCTATTCTCCAAAACGTGGGAAATAAATATTATCAACTCTGATTCAAGTTCTGTCCGATCCCAAAATATGAACACCATGTCCGTATCCGTTTAATATATACCAGAATGGCTGTCTGGTGGCTGCTCTAATTTAACAGACAACATCTATTGATGCTCGAGTATTTCAGACAGGCATGCAGTCTGGTAAAAAAGCCCAGATGGTGCAGTGTTACGTAACTGGCACAGGCTGGCGTCTTTACAATAGGGCCAGATACTGTTCAGAACGTCAAGTGTTCACCATTGGTTCTTCTCAGAACCACACACTCATGAAAGAGATATTTTCTTGTACATGGTGTGACTGCAAGCCTAACCTAATTTAGTACTTCCACCATGCACAGCTTCAAGTCTTATCTAGGGGCCAGATTAGCATGTAGCAGTATTGTATCACTGGAGCGCTGGAGCACTTTTGTCCCCAGTGGTAATCTGCTCGTGCTGAATGCCACAAACAGTGGTATAATCTTTCAAAACAATGACAGATTTCCTCCTCTTTTGACAATTGAAAAATGTTAGCAATTCCCAGCAGCTCAGTCTTTTGTTCCAAGTATGGTCTTTTGTTATAAGACCTATCCTTTTTGTGTGGTTTCGGGCTCGCAGGTTTCCTGTATAAAGCCTATGAGCTCGAAACTGGGCTCCCCGGGAGCAATTGGTTAAACTTGATTTTTTAAGGACTTGATGAACCTAATTGGTACGCGTGTCTGTCAACAATTGATTTACAATGTCAGCGAGCCATTGCTGTCACGCCGCCATGTTCGTCCTTTTCTCAGGACTGTAACATAACAGACTTGTCTTTTTAGGCAGGTTTTTCTGATTTTTCAAGTCTCTGTTCTCACCAAACAGTTCAGTGTCAACTTGATCATCTTTTTCTCCTGTCTGAATAAAGTAAAGAGCTCTCTATATTTGTTGGTGAGATTGTTATTTATTGTATTTTGGTGATGTACTTCAGTTTCTTTGTATGTGCATCATGTAGGTGTCTACCGTCAGTGCTATGAAGTGTGATCTGCCATGACTACCCTATTGTACTAGTTACAAGCCTAGCCATTTAGGGATGGCTTCAAAATTGACTTTGAGAACTGTTCACGAAGGTTCGCAAACATCTGGCCATTGTGAAGGGCAAGTAAGTTCGCGCACTTAGCGAAGCTAATCGTTCATGTGTGGTCAAGTTAATGAAGTAGTCACATGTCCTGCGCCTTTGTTATGGTAATGATACTAACGAATATTTGATGACATTCGGGCGTCTTATTTTAATAACGCTAAGTCGGCAAACTTACTTGCCATGCTTCATGTACATCGTCATTTATTCCAAAGAACGTTTGTGATCGGCATTCAGAAAAAAGCATTGTTCAAATATCGTTCAATGCAATGCAAAAACATTCAGATAAAAAAGCAGAATGGCTATTGCTGTAAGCTCCTAACATGATTAGGTAAAACGTAATGCAGGGACTTGGCCTTTCCACAATATAATTGAAGGAAACACGATTGTACAAAATTAACGTGAAACTGAGAATGAGAATGAAGTGATCGCACCGAAGGAATGTGGAGGAATGTATAGTATTCCCATTGTGTTAACGGATAATGGAACCATAATTATATTGTTATTCTGCTAAATCTGGTTTAAGAAATTAACTTTTTCCCAAATTACAATCGAAATACGGGGGCATTTACAAGTGGGAACACAGTCTCTATCTGTCCGGTGGATCAGCTATTAAAAATGATCATGATTTTTCGCCCGCCTGGAAGACGATACCTCGAACATTGAGGTCTGGTACAGCCTACCAAAGAATGAAGTATTTATAACAGGCTGGGAATCTCCGAGCGATCGGTCCTCAAGGCATCAAGTTCCGCATTTCCAGACAAGCAATCTCTGCTGCCTTTCTTAAAACAGGTAGAAAATCTCCTAACCGTAAGTAAAAGCTTTAGCCTGATTTTACAAATATCTTGTTTTAATTTACACCAACTGTACCATTGTGATTGCAGTAAGGCCAAATATCATTCAGAAACTAATTCACTCAGTGCAGAGAGAGTAAATCAGATGTTGACACATTACTCTTTTAGATGGCACTTAAGATTTGGGGATTGGAGAATCGAAGCCCATAGAAGAAAGCTTTCACCAGTTGAGCTGGGGAGCTTTGGACTGCACTAACCTGGAGGAGACAGTCTATAGGAAAGGGACATGAAAGGGACCACTCTGAGCAAACATGGCCATGGCTCTTCCCAGTTGGATTTGGCTTCTCCATGCAAGAACTGAATTGTTTTAGGTTGACGTGGACATTTCAGCAGTATCGTTTGAGTTCCCAGTGGAAGGGCTGATAGAAGCGAGACTGAAAAAGCGCAAAAATTTTGTAAAAGTAAAAACCTTGTAAATGGACCTGGAGAATTGATACAGTTGGAATATATCCCAGTGAAGCTGACAAGAAGTAGATTGATGGATCCAGAGAGGATATAGAAATTGAATAAATTATAGTATTGAATGAGGTTTAGGAGTTCAGTGGATCCAGAATTAAGAGAATTTATAAACTGGTGGAAGCTGTAATTTGTGGTAATGTTGTGCTGTGAATTGAAGGAAAATGTTGTCTGGATCCAATACATTCATAGTCGAGATTTTCATTTATGAGTTGCTTAATGGACATGTGATGTCATAATCATATAAAAGGTTAAATTACTGGGAAATTCATTTCAATCTGGTACTGGTGTAAATTTGAATTTTGATGAAAAATGTTAACCTACTTCATTGGTGGTGAAATTTGAAAAGTTGTCTTTTTATAGAGGGGGTAGAATCCTCTTTAAATCCTTGGAGTGAAATATACTGACATTAATATCATTGAACTGTATTGAAAGAAACTGCACATAATTATCTGGGGGTTTATATGTTCATCTTTAGAATACACGGGATCACTTTATTGGAAGTAAGGAAATTAAATTTGTTGGCGTACTGTAAATAGAAACGTAAATTGTGGATGTTTTCCAATTATTTCATGAGTGCATGGCATTTATCCCACACAATAATTTGTCTGAGGGAGTCACAGAAAGTGACTGTGACAGTCAACAATGTTGCCATCAGTTAATTGCTTTTTGATTCTTCTTCATGTTTATAGATAATTATTTTCAAAAAGAGAAGCAAAGTAAAGTAGGAGATTTTGTTCAATATATCCACGACTGACAGCCCAACGCGCCCGCTCCCTTTGCAGATATCATTCATGTACATAAAACAGTCGTTGCATATACATCTAAGTGAGCGCGGGATTTTCATTCAGCGCAGCGCGCAATGTCAGAGCCGTTTTAGAAACCAAAATTTTACGCCCTCCGGCTTGTCTGAATGAAGCCTGAATAATTATGGAAACAGGGTTTGGAAACCGACAGTGTGTAATGGTAAGGTGCCGGTCACATGGTGTAATGGAATAGGACCTACATGTACTACTTCTAGGAACAAGTCGACTGCTCGGTATGCGAACCATACACATGGCTATTTAAACAACATGTAAAAGTGCACAGTTAGTTGCACAGTAAGTTCAGTGGAGCGATGAAGAATGACTCAAATGTTGGGGTAGAGTTATTTTTCGCAAGTTCTAGTCCGCACATCGCAGATGACAAGCTCAGGTTTTTCTGTTATACAGTAGACATGCACACATATAGGCCTACATGCACTGTGTTATCCGTGCTGGAGAAAGTATTGATGATGACACATACTGCGTAGCTTGCCAGGTGAAACCTATTTCCAATTGTCTCAATTGTGGGTTGAATTAAAACAGGCCAAAAAATCCATGATTTATTTGTTCAGTTTCCAAAATGGCCTGAGAGGATATGACGGGTGTGAAATTAATGAGACTATGAGCTTGGCCACCGTAGCTGTGACAATAGTCCAGACAATCAGTTCTTCAGCAGAAGAACGATCATTATTTATATTATTATTAAACTTTCATCATACAGTGCTCTTCGACTAACCAGGTGTTACAAATGCATACACTTATAGGAGGAAAGGGATTCCCTAAAAAGGCGCTTAATTTATCCAACGGAGATTTATAATTATGTTCACAGTCACGTTATCACAAGACACAAGCAGTTTCCAAAATGTTACCGGCAGCACACGGAACACACTGAAACAATTGAAAAACAAAGAAAACCCCAATCACTCAAAATGTAAGATCAGGACCAGTCTGGTCGCTTTGCTGTGGGAAGCTGATTCAAATCTCCACCCGATTGCATGTGCGCTGCAGTGATATTTAAAAGTCAGCCCCCTACAACCTTATACGTTGCCACATGCATAGGAATGCGGGGAACACGACGGAAGCACAAGTGTGCGAAGTCTGCAGAGTGACATCAGCGGACTTCGCGAACCAACACCAGCACGATATAGTCAGGCGCCGGGTGAACAATGCAGTAGGATAATATACATGTACTTCAGAGAACACCTACCTGAGATCCAGAATCGTGAGCTCCGTGCAAATAAAGAACGCAAGTTCATTTACAGCGGAGATCACCGATACCTGAAGTAAAGCATGAAGAACTACATGAAATAAGGCACAGAATTGTGCCATCCTATCAGTCCGTACACTGTGGATAGCTGTGGGACTGTAATACCATTGGCTCTGTGACTGTAATTGAATTTGGACATGCAAAATGACTGTGTGTTAGACCACCACAGCCCATCCGCAACCCCAGGTTTCAATGTGATATCTCCAGAACATCCAACCATGCCTCAACTGGTCCTTTCACCCGGAATGACTTAACTCACACTGGCTACGACCAGAAATGCTCCTCTGCAGGGAACACGGACCTGGCTTCCGTTGTATCCTGTGACTGCCACAACCACTGAGAATGGGATATGAGAGAGGAAATGAGGTATGCCACAAGCAGTTGTATCTTGGTCAGAGAGCACATGCTTCACTCCAATAGCATCCTGTGACTGCCACGCGCACCAAAATCAGGGTAAGATAGGAAACATAGCATATACCCCCGGCGACCTAGTACGGTATCACACCAAACGTGAATGGGCCTAACCTTTGGGTGACCTGCCCTGCATTTTTCAGGCATAAGTTTACCATAATTGTGGGCATGCCCAAGACCTCTTTACTGTAACTGTTACAAGGCCTGACACAACTAGCATTCGTGACTAAATTGAGGACAGTAAACGTGTGTAGCCCCTTTACCACATTTATTTACCACATCAGAGTGGTTAATATGGCTGCTGAGGTTTACCCCGTGCGGGAAATATTAATCCTACTTTGGTCATATATTATCATGATGGGTTCTCTTGGGGCGACCTACCGGTATCTCTGGCTCCTTCTTAAAGACATAGTTCAAGTCACGTTTGCCCTAGCGTGGTCTAGGGTGTCACGTCTTTGTCATGGGAATGGTAATAATATTCTTTGTTGTTGGAATATACCATTGTCTAGCATGCGCTCTAATAGAGCTGCATCAAACTACCTCTACTTAGCACTTCAATAACTTCCTGTCAGTTCCAAAAGTACCTGAGTCAACCAAAGACCTCGGGAATTCTCGAGACTTCTCCGGTTACCCTGGACTTGGCGGCTTTAGCCTTCTGCGGCCTTGACAAAGGAATTAACAGCGCATTTGGACAATTCGTTCGAATTCTCTGCCTTGCAACTTCTACCTGGAGATCCATTGCCCTAGATGCTATTCACATTCTCTATGTAAGTGTGAAGGCTTGCCTCTAGGAACTCCTGCTCAACGGAGAGGATCTTTTCAGTGGCAATTTTTTTTAACATATTGAAGGCCGATGCTAAACGGATTGACTACCAAGAACTCTCATTCCATGAAACAGCACCTTTGGCTACACAGCAAACCTCAGTTGCGCAACATCTGCCAACCCAAACCCTCACTTCATCAGACTTATCCTGCTCATTGCTCCTTTTGTCCCCCCATTGCAGCAGCCAAGCCAGCACAGGGCCTCAACTCGTACCTCTCCCAGATTGAGTCAAAGCCCATCAGGGACAAGGGTATTTATTCATGTGCCCCGTGTTCATTCCGGGGATGTTGCCGATGACCACATCGTTTCACCACCTACGACCGCCGGTCCTGATCCTGTTGGCAGCCATCCACAACAGTTGGCAGTGTTCTAGCGGGACATTACCTCGGACAGATTAGTACTCATGACTCTCATGGATACTCCTCGAGTTCACAAGCACCCCTCATTGTAGGGCTCAACAATACAGTAGTAGATGCTATCTGCTACAGAACGTTCTGCCCAACTGAGTGAAGTGTACATCTCGGCATAGTCAGAGCACTCTTCTTGGTGATAAGAGACCCACATCGATCTCTTCTTATCAGTGGACAACACCCTTCTGGTGTTTTGAACCAGTGCATGGTATCTAAGTGTGTGGGCAATAGACACACTGCACAGATCAATTAGACCGACCTACTAGCATACGCCTTCCCACCTATCGCACTGATCACTCTGGTCCTCTCCAAGATAGAGTGTGAACACTGCAAGATATTACTAGTTCTCAGGACTAACCATGCTTTTGGTTCACCAACCATTTGTCTTCCCGACCAGACCAGACATCCTCCAACAGCCCAGGTCAGGGATCCAGCAGGCAAGTACCTTCACTTAACATGCTGGACATTGTCCAGTGAACCTTCTGCTGAGCAGGCACGACTCTTATCCACCCATACAATTGACAACAGCAGAATATAGCCTTTCACCAGGTGGTCCAACCATCGCTCCTCTAAGCGCTTTTGTATATTTCTTAATGTACCTTTTTCACTCATGGATACAAATCTCTTTAATCGGCAACCACAGATCAGCCTTGGCTGCCATACAGGCCGACTTCAAAAACCAGTCCTCAATCTCCGACAACATTGCCCTTCATCATCTCCTGCATGGTATGTTTATTGACCCCCCCCCCAAACAAGCGGCTAGTCATGTCCTGGGACTTAAGCAAGTCCTCCACATGCTTACTGCCCCCCAGTGACACATCCCTAATACATGCCAGCACCAAGTTAGCCTTCCTCCTAGCTGTGGCTACTTCCAGAAGAGGCAGTAAACTACAAGCCTTCTCTGTTGCCGAAGGTTGCATTCGCTGGGAGCCGCGTGGTGTCCATCTCATCCTGACTATTGGTTTTCCCACAAAGACTCCATCATTTGAGCCGCTGGATATTTGTGTGCCCTTGATTGCCTTACACACCAGAGACAACACGGACAAACTCTTTTTCCTGGTCCACGTACTGAAGTGGTACTCAGCAAAGACCAAGAATCTGAAAAAGACCATTATTCAAATATGTATCACTACCCATACCTCAGTGGCCAGAAACACTGTTGCCCACTGGACTGTCTTAGCCATCAAATTTGCCATTCCAAAGTGGCCATCTTGCCCTTATGAAAAAAGTTAACGCTACATTGAAGCCCATGATGTAAGGGCAGCTATCTTGGTCTTATTTTCAGGGGCTTTCCACTGCAGACATGTGCAAGGCTGCATGTTAGAAGTTTCCCTCTACCTTCACCATTTACGTTCTGAAGGATGCCTTGCAGAAGGACTCCGCAAGTGGCAAGAATATCTTACTGTCGGCAGCACAGAGGTCAAGGGGACCTCCTGCAGAGTGGGTAGATGGCAAGTCATCCTAAAGACCTAATTATGATGTGTCTGGTCTTTGACCTGCTCTAGTGCACAAGTTTGTTATCGTAATTTACAATTTATGAATTTGTGCTCATCCTGTCCAGTGAATGTGTTGTGGCCAACCCTTCACGTAAGACCAGTGCCATTCTGCATGTGTAGTGACTGTTTGGGGTAGGTTGAATGCAACTTCTCTCCCACGAATGTGTGGGATGAGTCTGCTAGAGAATACCTACCCCAACAGTCCTCACCCCCTGTCCTTCCCACTCTGATTCCAACCTGAGTCGCTTTTGAAAATGACGAACATGGTGGCTTGACCACAGTGCATTGTGGGAAGTCAGGGGGTACTGTGGATGATAAGCCTTTTCAGCGAATAACAATAGGTACTTGGGACATTTGCATATGTAGTGACTGGGTAGATATTCTCTAGCAGACTTGTCCCACACGTACAGTGTATGTGGAGGAGGTATTTGATACTTGGACCAAGAAAATTCAGTGGCTACCAGTATTTGTTTTGAATAATGTCTGTTACAAGAATTTTATCTTATCAGTTGGATATACGTGTAATTCATCAGATATTGTTCTGTGAAGAGTGTCCCTTGAAAACATTGTCATGTTTAAAAGTACATGTATTTTAACAAGCTTATACATGTAAGTAATACTTTTAAACATATCAAAATACCTTTTACTCGTAAAACGTTGTTGGCTGTAAATGTACTACCTGTAGCTTTTAATCAGATGGGATTTGCAGTTCTGCAAATATTGGCTTGTAAAGAGTTGCCTATAACAATGAGTCACGTGACACACAACCACATAATCCTAATGATGGTATCAGTTTTTTACTACACATGTAACACATCCCTGCCTGCACATGAAAACATACTTTCTTTAACGCAAATTAGATTTGTTTTTCTCTAGATATTGTCCTGCAAAGAGTGAACCTTTGAGGTCATGTCATGTTACACATCAGAATAATATTGCCAGACCACAGGCAACATTCTAGCCAGGATGAAATTAAAGGATAGAGGCATCTGCCTGACTTGCCGGATACGGGGTGGGGGAGTGGTGATTGGATATTATTTGACACCTGAGGGCTCTGTTTAACATTTATTACATTAAATGTATTAGCTTTGTTTCAGATTCCCATTTCTCCCATTTGGTCCTTGTAAACAGCAAAATTATCAGTTTGAGACTGACTTCTACCCTTTTTTCTGCTCTTTGGAGGGATGGGGCTTCGCTTTGTGTTTTTTTCGTACTTTTGCTGAGGAAAGGGGAAAATGTCTAATAAACTATGGGATATCTGATACATGTTTCGTTACTGCACAATTGTTATGGTACAAAATTATTTTGATGCGCATCAATGAAAAACAACTACAAACTAGCTTAACAGGTCAATACCGTACACCTCAGTTTTTATTTCATTTTGAAAAACTTCAATCTGAATAGTTTCTCAGGGTTTTAACTCAACATGTGTGATTATCCTACCTATAAAAAACAGGTATGCCTACTTAAAATTTTATTTAATTCATCTAAGCCCCCACCATCATTTGTACTTTCTTGCTGGGTTCTAAAACTTTTGTCAACAAAAATGTAAATAACCATCATTCCAAACTTATTCTCATTATCCGTATCGCAAGGTTAGATGTTTGCTAGAATTCATTAGGATTGCATGTGTTGTGGAACCATTGACACAGTACGTCAATGGTTCCACTACATGTCTGGCAATGGTACCACTACACATATGCAATCCCAGTAAATTCTAGCAGAGTACAAATGGGTGCCACCGTTAAAAACAGGTGTTAAGTCCTCAAAAGTTAATAATTTTGCGGGCTGGATGATTGTCCTGCGTGGGCCATGCAGCAGCTCTTGTCCTTTTTTCCAAGCAGACAGCCAAATTATGTGGACGGGGATGTACAATAAAATGTTGATAACTCAAAGTAAGTTAACCCCTTAACGGGTGGTTGTGCATTACACGATATCTTGGAATAGAAGTTATTGTACATTAATAAGTAATTGATTCAAGTTAATAAACCTTGAAGGAGTTGCCCTAAAATTGCATGCACTGTTTCATTACACGATGTCTTGGAATAAAGGAAACTTTGCATAACTAAGCAATTGATTCAAGTGTGATAAACCTTGAAACAAGGAACAGCGCAAAGTGGAACTTCACAAATTTCACACATGAATTTTGTCTCTTTTCTTTTAACATTTCTAGAACAAACATCACACCATCTGTATGATTTAGTTCTAGTGCTAGGGTGCTGTCCACGTGTTCACAGCCCAGCAGGACCGTAAACAATTGCACACGCACACCATGTCAATGGCATGTATTCAAAGCACTCTGAGCCCACACAAAGCACGTTGCATAAGCCCTGACCGCGGCATCGAGCAACGCTCCCCGAAAATTACCCAGGATATTCAATCAAAGACAATGGGGTATTCTGAGGAAAAATTCCTTTTTACTGAGTATTGGGATCAACCAACTCTCCAAGTCGCCCCAGATTTCCATTCAATGCAAAGCTGCCAGTAAATTACAGATGTACACTGAACAACAGTTGCATGTGTGGTATGTGGCTATAGCCGTCTCCCGGCAATTAGACTTTTCTCTAGGCACGGCTATAGCTGTCTCCTGGTGTGAAGGGGTTAAGTTGAAAGACCGTTTTATCTCGTAGGCCAACTTTTTTTCGCTAAAAGCAGATGATATATGTACAAAAATACCTCCGTAATACATCTGGCTATCTCAAAGTTTTTGTGATGTTAAAAAAACATTGCCAGAATAGCAGGTAAAGGACCGCTGCGAGACCTTGGTTCAAGTCATCACTGCCAAGCACAACTGCCTGTGTTGCATACTGCACAGCACGGAACTCACTGCGTACACCACACCCTGTACTGACCGCGAAAAATCCTGCTTTCAGGCTATCCTGACTGCTACAGCAGACCCAATCGCTGATTCATCCTGATAACCACGTGACCACAGAAAGTGATGTCATCAGAAAACCCAACTGAAAACAAACCCGAAATTCTGTGACATGTCACACCAAATACTATCAGTGAAAAGACAAGATTTGGTACATGCAGTGATAAGGTACACGTATTATATAAGCGTTTGATTTTCATTTGGCGGTGGAAAGAAACCTTTAGGTTGCAAAAAAAGTGTCAGTAAAATGAATATTTGGGTGCAAAAAATATACCATAAGAATGAATAAAAAGCGGGAAAATCACTAAAAGCTACACAACAGAGCAAGTAAAGTTTGTTTTGATAACGTACACAGTTCATGTATGTGTTCAGTGACACCATGACTTGGGGAATTCCATTTAATAATTCAAAATCCAAAAACTCAATTTTTTATTTATTCTCTGAGGTTCAAGTTATGTAAACAGCAACCAATGAAAACGTGACTGCACCACCAGCATGTGGTATGTGTGGCCCGTGCGTGGCTTTTGCAACTGGTTTTTATCCCTCTGAGTTTTCCATTTAGTCTGCCCAGCATATAAGCCACAGAGACATTTTTCAGCGTGCGAATCAACAATTAAGCCACAGCTTATATTCTTACCCACTTCCTGCCGGGGATCTGGACACGTATGCTATATATGTGTGAACAAGGTCTCCAAACTTGGACAAAGGGAACAGGGCCTTGTCACAAAAGACCGTACTCGGAACAAAAGACCAGGCTGCTGGGCATTACCAACATTTTTTCACTCTCAAAAGTGGAGATAATCCAGCCTTGTTTTGAAACAGTATACCACACTTTGGGGCATTGAGAGCGAGCGGATTACCACCAGGGACAAAAGCGCTCCACCACCAGGGACAAAAGCGCTCCACCACCGCAGTGATGAGCCACACAGCACCGCTGCATGCTAATCTGGCCCCTATTGAAAAGAGGTCAGCAGCGCACTGAGCCAGGTTCATGAACAAAAGAAAGTTATATATCACCGCACAATCTAGGCTCTTTTTACAAGGCTGCAGGCCTGGCTGAAATGGCTCAGGCGTCAATAGATTTTGTCTGTCAGACTAGAGGGGCCACCAGACAATCCTTCACGTGTTTGTAAATGTCCAGTAAATGAAGATAGAAATTTTTAAGAATTTTGAAAACAGAAAAAAAAATTATAAATATCCCAGCCCAGCATCATCGACATTGATAACTGCCCCGGCAGGAAGTGGTTAAAATTACGGTACTATGTAAAACATATCTCTCTATAAAGTATGTGCTCTTTGACCTTAACAGGACATGTAGATCAGAGAGATAATATCAAGGAGAAACTCACAAATATTTGAAAAATTTATAATAAATTGTGTGATGACATTGTTTCCACTTCTTTGGTATTCAGTAGGAATTATATCTAAAACCTAACAATTTTCATAAATTTGTGATTAAATACATGTATTTGATAACTTCACCAAGACATCACACTTTTAGGTTGTATGCATATCTTGGGATCAGAATTTATGATCTTGCAAAGTTTAAAAGAAAAATCATGAAGACCGTTCTGAAGAAAAGTCGCAGAGAGTTCTGGTATGAATAAAATGAAAGGAATAGACTAGAAGGATTCACAGTAAAGTATGGAGTAGCAGTGTTAATTGCATCTCATCGGTTTTGGGAAAACCCAATGTTGAAATTGTTCTCTTCCCTACTGCTAACAGTATTTCATTAACACTCAATGATGGTGGTACCCCTTGCTGTGTTGAATCTGAACCACCCTGCTGACCACTTTAATAACTACCCTCATCTCATTGTCTACACGTTTATACCAGTGGTCATTGGTTAGAGTCCCACCTGGGCAATTTTGTTTTGACAGCAACATTTGACAGCATTCAATGTAAAGGGTATTATATCAGGAAAGAGCAAAACTCATTTTATCTGTTTGTATTGTTCTACTGATAGTTTTACTCCGTATATACATGTACCAAGGTTATTGTATGAAATTAATTCAATATTTTATTTCATCACAATTAAAAAAACTTTAAAAGTGAAATTCTTCCCAATGTGCACATAAAAACAAGATACAAAAATTTAAAACATATACGTTTGCTTAAGACAACAAAGAAGGTAAAAAAGAAATATATATTAACCACCAACATAAAACCTTAGTTGAAAAAGGCCAAACCTAAGAAAAAAAAACAATAAAAACCCATAATGATAAATGAAGCAGATCTGAATACTGATATGCCAGATAATTTATTTTAAAAAGTCTAATCTGATTGAAAAAGCATTGGATGCATACAATAATTATCCGCTAAAATTTGAATTACAAAGGAGAATAGCACTGGGTAAAAAAGAAAATCTGAACCGGTTCGTAAGAGTGGATAGTGCTCGTAATCTTCCTGATCGAAATATATGTGAAGTGTTTTGTGGTGATACGGGTCACATAAGGCACTTGGGAAGCCATTTGACTCCACTTTTGAGCTCCTCTGGTTTAATTGACTCTCCTAGAAGTACAGTGGCAATGTATACATTATATTTTACCATATATTTTCTCCTCGTCCATGACAGGTTGATTTCAATCGTGATGGGTCTCTCATTGTGTCCAGCAGCTATGATGGGCTTTGGTAAGTAATTAAGTTAGGCAAATGTCAAAAAGATTTTAATCGGCACGCCACGGTGCCCCACGGCACATTTTTCCAAGTTACCTGTCCACCCGCTACACGCAGCACAATATCCCTATTGTGTGTTCAATATTGTTATGTTAACAAGCAGCATGAATAGGGAAATTCCTCTCTCACACAAAGCTCGCTGATGTCCATTGTCAATTTCGGCCACAGAGTGAGTCCTGTGGAAGTGAGTCCCAAGTTACAAGTAAGGGAGAACATGAGGGAACCCAGAAAAGTGTCTGCATCTTTGAAATTTAAGCAGATCAAAAGTTCAGATTGAATTTCAAGGCCTGAGTACAGTCATTTTCCTACATCCAGATCTGAAAATTATTCAGTCTGCCTTCAGCTCAAATAGACCTCAAATTCCAGTGAAATGGTCAGTGTGCTATGAGCAGGAGATACATGTACTACAAAACTATTTCCAAAATGTAAAGTCTCTTGCGTTCACATACCCCTTCCCAGCCTATATATGGAAATTTCCCATGTGCCTATTACAGTTCGCTGAAAAGACTTGATCATGCATACTGCCCCTTGACCCTCCACAATGCATCCATGTTCGTCCTTTTCTCAGTGCTTATCATTTATGGACGTGTCTTGATGGCATTTTCAGAGTTTCCAGTTCTGTACCTTTCGTGTTTGTGAATTGACTTGATTTCTGTGTATGAATAAAAAGTGATTTCTTATCTATTGGTAAGAGTGCTTATTTTCGTATTTTGAATCTCGTATTTCTGTTGTTCTTTTCTGCCTCTTTTTTCTGTGCATTATTGACAGGTTTGGGTGTAACCTACCGTCCTAGTGTGTTGTGTATGGCTGTTGAACAGGGCTGGGCAGCCCTTTGTTCTCAATGTGGTGCGTGTGTTCGAATAATAACGGCCCAACACTGTATAGATCTGGCCGTGGAGCGGGGCTTGGCGGGCTGCCCCACTCCTTTGTGGTGCAGTTTGCTTTATCTGATTAACAGCCTTGACGGGGAGAGACCCAGTGGAGTAAATAGACTGGGGTTGAGCGTGCTATGCTGCAACACTACCCCGGACCTTTATCTACATGATCGGGTTGAGCGTGCTATGCCGCACCAATACCATCAATCACTGATGACCACCACCGGAATTGATCTGGCAGAGCGTGCTATGCCACAACACTGCCTTTGATCACTGATGACTGCTCCGAACACCTACCGACCGGGCTGAGCGTACTGGGCCACAAAACTACCCTTGGTCATCAACACCCACTCCACATTTCTTCAGATCGGGTTGAGCATGCTATGCCGCAACACTACCCTTGATCACGGTGACCAGAGAATGATGAGCGGTTCCTTTCTCTATGCTGTGGGTACCGGGCGTTGCTACTTACCGCATCCCCGGGCAACTCTACCGACCGATGGCCCAGTGGGTGACGACATTGACTCTATTGCTGGCCTGACCCAACCTGAGGGGCCGCCTCCGCCTTCTTGATCATGACATAATCCATGTTCTCGGACTCCTGTCATCACACCCTACGCCTGCGGGGCAAGGACACACTTTATTCAAGCACCACCCTTCATGCCTCATATCGGCTGGATCGCTCTTGCGTGGAAATGATGAGTGATCTTGTCTTTCACTGGCTGCCGGCGAGGGCTATTCGGCCAGGATGCTTCCACCACAGCTCCCTGGCATTTCAGTCCACTTCAGCCGATCACGACCAGCATGCTGGACATTCTGCTGACACCACAGGTTTTTCTTTCAGGTTCTACGGCCGGATCACCTGCACATAAGAAGCGTGCACAGCAATCGTCTTCTGCGGGGTTTCAAATTCAAAATCTTGCTCTACACCTAAGCAAGATACATGTATTTTTTCATCTAATTTTATGACGGTGGTTCGCTCCCTCAGAGACACTGACCACTTTTAGTCAGCTGCTTCAAGTCAACCTCCACTCCCCGGCGACTGCTCCTGACCCAAATCCCCTGCGTGAGGATCCCCATCCGGATCCTCACTTGGATTTGTAACCGGTTCCGCTTCCGACTTCCAGCTTCATTGCCGGCTTCACATCCGGCTCCGTCATTCCATCCAATACATGAACGCCCATGCATTTTTTTTTTAATTGAATTTGCGCTTAATAAATTCATTCAATAATAATTCTTCAACTTATCCAGGTACAACTGCATTGTGAAAAGGTTGGTCTTTTTTGGTTGATATTTTACCCAATGTTGGTGTAAATATCAACTTCCCAACCTTGTGCAAATTTTTCCAATCGTTGGTCAATGTTTGACCAACAGTGATGGAAATCAACCAATGATGTGGCAACTTTAACCAAGGTTGGGCAAATAATGAATGCCCAACACTGTTTGACCAATTCTTTTCTTTACAGTGCGGTGACATTTCTTATCCAGGCCTATGCCTATGTCTTGATCTGTCCACTTTTAGGGGCATCCAGGCATGTAGGAGGTACATGTATATGTATACTCTCCTGGGCTATCTTACATTATTTGCTCGTACCTATATACTTGTGAATACAAGTCTGGGTAATGCATGTTGAACCCAGACTGCGACTCGGACAATTGCTTATAGGCCTCCCACTACACTACACATCAGACCAACGGCTCGCACCTGAGACTCCCGTGCGGGGAGGGGGGGCAGCTAGGCAGGGATCAGAGAAATCTGCTATTTAGGCATCTCTCTACCACTCTCTGGAGTTATCCCGGTGAATAAAATGCGATACAATCAGCCAACCATTTGTGTGTTTTTTTTCTCCCCACCGTTTTTGGGTCATTTATGACTGCAGTAGATTTCAATGCCCTACCTGCAAACCCAATGTCCCATCGAGCCCTCCGATGTCTGAAACTTCGTCATCGAGGCTCTCAAGTGCAGTAACAATCAACCACGATCTCCGGACAGGCTCTCCTCTATCTCTGACTGGTGATCACGCCATTCAATTCAGTGTCTACGCCTCAGGTGTCCGAGTTCACCAAACTTCACATTGTTGCAAATTCCACACGCTCCTTTCATCTAATAATTCTGGGATCTCCATGTTTTCTTCTGTTCGGCCTGGCCACGCCCCACATACTGTCCGGACATGAGTTCCTTTGTAGTGGACGTGTCCAGAGTGTATATACTGTGAATGTTACCAGGTCTGGCAAAAGTGTGGCTACTGTCAGGGCTCTCTTGTTTTTATTTGCTTGCCATGGTTGTCTTTTCGACTGCACCCCGCAGAATCAAAACGAAGTGGAATAATCTGCAAGGTTTTCTCAACATCACCATTTTATCTGCTCATGCTCTTTGTGCTAGCAAATAATTGGGAATATTATAATACTTCTGGATTCTTAAATCACTGAGCGACTTCCGTCTTCGGTCGCACCTTACATGTACCTGCAGATTTTTCTATTTTGTGCAGTGATGCAGAATTACCTTATTTCCCATGCATATAATGATGTGGCCGTACTCCTCTAACTCAAGGATACAAACGGCCACTTCTAACAAAGTATAATGTAACAAGGCTCTTAGTTAAGGATTTTTTTGCGGTTACACCATGTACAATATTCTCTTTTATGAGTATGTGTGGTTCTGAGAAGAACCGGTTTACTCAACGTTTCGGAACAGTGTACTCTGTCCGTCGTCAGGAGACTGCTTGACTCTAACTTGAGTGTGGCTTTATATGCTGGGCATGTGCGGTGAGGTGTGAAAGATGGGATCCTGGCTGCG
>NW_019091599.1:217877-243650 GCF_001949145.1 Acanthaster planci | reverse complement strand
GTTTGTTTATCTCGATGGCCTCTCTTATTCGTCGGGGATGCCACCGTTCGATGCTGGTGATGAGATGTGCATTCTGCCATTGGATGACGTGGTCTGTTTTGTGTGAATGCCTGATGATGGATGATTTGTCATATTCTCCTCGTCGGCCATGGGCCTTGTGTTCATTGAGACGTGTAGACAGATCCCTGCCTGTCTCCCCGATGTACACCAGGCCGCATTCACAAGGTATCTTGTAAACACCGGGTCTTGTCGTTGAGTCCTGGGTGTCCTTGTGTGACTGGAGAATGTGCTTGATCTTGCTTGGTGCGGTGTGGAATACTCTGATTCCTTGTTCTTGAAGGATGCGCTGGATGCGGTGGGATGTATGGCCTATGAACGGGAGGGTGACTGAACTAATGTGTCTATATGGTTGACCTGGGGTAGAGGAGACCCGTCGGTCGGGGTGGGGTGTAGGTGCTTGGATCTTGACTTGACTTGTCATGTAACCGTTCCGTTGTAGTGCTGTGGAGATGTGTTGTAGTTCGCCTGGCAAGTTGTTCTTGTCGCACACGTTGTACGCTCGGCGGACAAGTGTGGTGTTGACCGATTTCTTGATTCTGGGATGGTGGAATGATCGATTGTGGAGATACCGGTCCGTGTGGGTGGGCTTGCGGTACACGTTGTGGGAGAGGGTCCCATCAGGTTGTCTGGCCACCTCAACATCCAAGAAGGAGATGGTGCCATCTCTTTCTTGTTCCATGGTGAACTGGATGCTGGGACAGAGCCTGTTGAGGTGTGCCAGAAATGTGACTAGATTGTCTTGACCGTGGGGCCATATGACAAACGTGTCGTCAACATATCTGAGCCAGACTGTGGGGTGGAGATCGGCTGTGGTGATGGCTGTTTGTTCGAATTGGTCCATGTAGATATCAGCAAGAACCGGGGATATAGGAGATCCCATAGAGGTTCCCGTGGTTTGTTCGAAGTACTTGTCTCGCCATCGCAAGCTGGTAGTCGTTACACAAGCTGTGAGCAGGTCTTGGATCTGGTGCGGAGTGAGGTCTGTGCATTCTTGGAGGGAAGGGTCTTGTTCCAAGCGTTCTCGTGCGATGTTGCAGCGTCGGTGGTGGGGACGTTGGTGAAGAGTGATACAATGTCAAAGCTGACCATGATGTCGTTAGGTTGCAGGGTGAGGTCTTGGATGAAAGAGGCGAACTGATCTGAGTTCTTGATGTGGTGCTCCCTGTTGCCAACGAGGGGGTGAAGGATCTTGGCAAGGAGCTTGGCGACATTGTAGGTTGGACCCCCACGAGACGCTACGATGGGGTGCAGAGGGATGTCCGGTTTGTGTATCTTCGGTTGGCCGAAGAGGCGGGGACATCTTGAGTTGGAGGTATGGAGTTGGCGGTACAGGGTCATGGGAAGATGCCCAGAACGCCCAAGCGCTACGTAACAAGGCTCATTATTCATTTCTTAGTGAATATTTCAGCCTTTTTTTGCATGCCTTACTTTCGTCCCTCCAAGTCCAGATGTGACCGTGACGATGGATGCGTCGCTATGCAGATGGGGAGTCTCTCTCTACTCTGCACCTTAGGCAAACATGTCAATGTGTTAGAACTCCAAGCAGTGTTCAACGTTCTTCGTCACTTGCAACAGTAGTTCGTAGGTTGTTCTGCTCGAGTCCAGAGCAACATTTCAACAACAGAGGCGTACATCAATCGTCAGAGCAGCACTCGCCCTCCTCAACTCCTGCACCCTTGCGTGACACCCCTTCATGTGGAAAATCAATCAGGGGATCAGCCTTCAAGCTCTTCACATAGCAGAAACCAGCAACAGAATAGCAGATGCACTCTCTTGGGTGCTGTCCAACCGACAGAGTGGACTCTTTATCTGAATGTTGTCATCCAAATTTTCGTGGAGATTGAGCATCCTTAATTCAACCTCTTCGCTCTCACCGACAATGCCCACCCTCCAATGTTCTGCTCCAGGTTCCCTCGTCCACGGGCGTAGGTGACAGACACCCTACAGATTGACTGGTCAGGCCCTCCAATCTCCCTCATCCCGCTGGTCCTGTCCAAGATAGAACGGAGCTATGTCGGATCCTCCTCATCGCCCCATTCTGGCCTTGCCAACTGTGGTTTCAAAGACTGACGAGACTCCTGGTACAACAGCTGCTGGTCCCTCCAGTCAGAGTTTTTCACTTGATGTGCTGGACATTGTCCAACGACTTTTTGGGGCATCGGGTTCTTCTGCAGATGGTGCGTCTAGTTAAACCCAGGGTCAACGGCTGTCTACTAACAAGATTTACCTCGGCCTACTGCATTTTACTAGAGGGTACAACGATCACGATGTTTCTCCAACGGAAGCTCAGGTTTGTTCGTGTATCTGTTTCACTCGGGCCTCCAGGTTACTGCCATCTGCAACTACTCGTTGGCATTGCCGACTGTCCACTCAGGTTTCTGCTATCCTGTATTTCCTTCAAAGGATATTTGTCGAGCGTCCTCACATCAAACACCTCATCTTATCCCGGGACCTCAGAAGCTTTCCTCAAGTTCTTGCCAGCATCAAGCTAGTGCTCTTCCTCATGGTTGTTACATCGAGACGAGATAGCGAACTACATGCCCTGTCGATTGCCGATGGGCTCATCCGCCAGGAGCCACACAAGGTTCGTCTTGTCCCAACCATCCGGTTCCTGACGAAAAACCAGATGCCTACCTTCTGATCTCTCGATATAATCGTTCCCGACATAGCCTCACTTTTGGGAGATGACTCTGACTCTGGTGGTGTCCAGTTCAGACTCTCAAGTGGGATCTTGCCAGGATCAAACATCGACAAGAATCTGCTTCTCAACTCTTCATCACTACGGCAAAACCCTTTCATCCGGCATCAAAGGACACTATTACCCAATGGATGGTTTCGGCCATCATATTCGCTAACTGAAACTGGCTAACACAACATGATGAGACGACCCAATTTCACGTAAGGGCGTAGATGTTCAGGCCGCTTCTGCATCCTGATCGTACTTCAGAGGAGTTCCTCTAGCAGAAATCTGCCAGGGGACTTGTTGGAAATCTCTCTCCACCTTTACCGATTGTTACTTGAAAGATGTTCTGCAGTGCGAAACAGCCCATGGCACAGCTACCTTGTGCTCAGCAATCTGGACAATATCCAGCACTGTTCCTGGCCAGACGATGCATACTTCATTCTTGGAGTTTCTTCTTGTAAGTGCTTGATCTGGCGACGCCTGCCTTATGTTTCTATTAGCAACTACACTCCTGTCGCCGACCCAACTCCAGGGTATGGTGCCACTCTGCAAATGTAAGCTGGGCAGGGGTATGTGAATGCAGGAGACTCCTCTCCCACATTAAGTGTGGGTTGGGTCTCCTAGTGATACTTATCCCTGCCCAGCCACTCCCGCCCATCCTTCCCCACTTTGGCTCCAGTGGTTTTTCACTGCTTCAAAAAGAAGGATGAACATGGCAGTGGGATCTTAGTGCATTGTGGAGGATCAAGCAGCATGCATAATGAAGTCTTTTCAGTGAATTGTAATAGGCACATGGGAAATATGCATATATAGGCTGGGCAGGGGTAAGTATCACTAGGAGACCCGACCCACACTTAATGTGGGAGAGGATTTTCAATTTGGACGGACATTAACAACGACACTCAATTTCAAACAAATTCCCTGAGGAGCTTTTTATTTAAACAAAGATTGACAACCGACTGACCATGTAAAATGTTTATTTTTGCAAAGTAATGGGGCCAGTCGCCTTTTTTAGTGGCCGAGTCTTTTGATGGACAAGGCTCGTCTCAGCATTTATTTTTATCCATAAACCTGGACTTCGTAATGATACCAGGCATCCAATCCACCAAAATATTCCTTCCTGAAACAGCATTTATGTATACCTGGATCACTCGTGGTCTAAATTTTTCCATGCCCCTCCGTGTACTAATTTTTTTATTCCGCGCATTCAATCCGCCAAAAATATTAACCATCCCCATCTCAGCTTTTTTTTTTATCAAAACCTGGATCACACATGTCAGACTGAATAGCAGGCCACAAAATAAATTTTTTACCATGTCCGATGGACGTGTATGTGCACTGTATTGTAACAAAATCCTAGCAGGACCCCACCAGTTTAAAATTGTGGGTTCCAATTACCTAATCAACAAAGGGAAAGTCGCTCAAATTAACCACTAAAGTATGGGTTGGCTCAGGGATGTAAGATTTCCGGAAATTTCTGGATTTCTGGAAATAGTGTGAAAAGTTACCGTTACCAGAAATGACAAAACGTTCATTTTCCACTTTGATAATGTACATTTATACATGCATGATCCATACTGGCACATGCAGGCGGCCTGCAATTCGATGTTCACCAACATAGCAAATCACGCATAAAGCGCATGCATGGCCTATGCACTTATCACATGTATCATCCCAAGGGCGCACTGGTGACATGTACTGTAATTGTAGTAGGAACAAGGTTGGTGCAACCTTCTACCTCTCCCTGGTTTGTTGGTTCCCGTTGTAATCCCATCACTGGTAATGGAGTTGCGAATGCGATACCACCAGGAAATGTTGATTAATTGCGTGTCAATGCATGTGTTGTGCGAATGATCATGTGCGAAATTTAGTGACAAGTGACTGCGTGTTTGGATAGAAATTTTTTATCAGCATGGAAGTTGATCGGAAAGCGGATATCAAAGAAATTGACAAGGGAATCAAGAATAAATTCAAGTGGACATGGCTCAAGGAAAAGGACCCGGATGGATATTTTGTGTCAGACTATGTGCGCAAGCTTCATAACAGTGGCCTTGGCCAAATGCATCACATGGAAGTTGCAACTATGTTATTATTTTATCAAGCGGGAAGAAGATGATAATTGGACACTGTAACTCCGAAACCCACCAGCATAGGAGGGACAGAGATTCAAACCAAACATTACAAAATATGTTCAAGTCCCAGCTAGAAAGGGAAAAAGGAGCTGTGCCTGCTGACATGACTGCCATGACTACATCATGTAATTTGCCCTTTGGAGCCCCTCCATGGCACATCACATCTTCATTAGTGTTTGATTTTATGTCAAAAAGGTATCTCAAACTATTCATTTTTATCTGTTAAAACCCAAAACGTAAGGGCATCTGGACCCCTGCCGTTAGTTTCTTGGTCGTGCAAGCCATCCCCCGCAGTCTCGCACAATTTATTGGCTTTCAGCGATTTTCAGGAAATTACTTCGTTGATCACTTACATCTCTGGTTTCCCGAACTTGCCTCTCCACAGAAGACTTCCATGGCTTAATTATTCATTTCATAGTTCATTAAATGTCTACAAAATTTACCAAAATTAGTAATATAGAATTAAATTATTAGGCTAGTTGCTCCATGTTTTAAACGGGCAATGAGACATGTCAGCCAATTCCAAATGTATAGATCAGTGCAAGTAGGCTTTAACAGTTCAAACCCCTGGTATTTTAAAACTCAGTTTTGTATGCCTTTTTCCATGTGTGGAAAAGTGCCCTGCTGAATGTAAACCATACGTCATACCAACAACATCCCTAGTGGTTATTTTATTTTTGGAATAGCCACGGGGAGCACTGTGCAACACCATGGGGTTGAAATCAATATCATATGCACAGTTTGTATGTGCAAGGTTGCATGAACAATGCATGAAATATTTTGTGACAAAATCACATGAGCATTTTTAGCATGTGAAAAGGAAGAAAGGTAAAAGGTTCATTTTAGGACTGCTGTTGTAAGTTGTAAAAAAGCACTTTGAAGGGAAGAGTACCCATCCATGGCAATAAGTTCTAAAGCTTTACTTGTTCCAAAGAATAAGTTAGGCTTACTCGTCCTCGTTTACAGACAGCTGTGAATGTTGATGCCTGCTGTCTGATGCTAGCTCTATTCTGCCTATATTAACAAAATGACACCCAAATATGTTCAGTTGATGTCTAATTAATGGCATGCTTTAATTTCATTACATTGATTGAAGTTGAACAAAAAAATTTTTGCATTGTGTCAAAATATGGTGATGCTTCCTTGCCTTCATACCAGTCATTCCAGTGAAAGATGTACATGCCAAGCCACCACCACTGGCCTTGTAAAACTAGTTCTGATCCAGTATAATTCTGCAGTTACTACTCCTGAGTGTTTTTTTTTCATAAAATTCAAACCCTGAAAATGATAATGGTGTCCTAGATTGTTGGTTTTGTTACAGCCCATAATGCTTCCTTTATGTGATTTGTATGAACAAAGTTGAACACTGTTTGAATTTTACATAAACTGCAAGTGTGTGTTTACGTGCTCTTGTAACATAGGGATACATGTACGTTATGTCCCACTACCTCTACCAACACCAGTCAAAACCTTTTAGCAAAGCAACATACTCAAGCATTGTATGGAGATGTAGTTGTGGTATATTTATTTGCCTGCCTTACATACATGTACATGTAGTAGAGCAGACACATGACCAACCGTTGGCTGACACTGGACAGAGATTGCAAGATCTCAGCTACTGCCACTGAGTCAACCTAAATGTGGATGATCAATTAAGTTTAGCTGTATCAACGCTCAGTCAGTGAGGAACAAAGCAGCTGTAATACAAGACTACTGTTCCTCCACTAGCTTGGATATTCTCATCTTGACAGAAAATTAGCTCAAGGACATTGACACTGTCCTTAGAACTGAGCTTAACACCACATGGCTTTCATTGTTTTGATCACCCTCATTGTCATTGCATGGGAGGGGGCACTGCAGTACTTTTACGTGATTCTTTCAGAGCTGAGAAAGTTGCCGCAGAAGAACTGTCTTAATTTGAATATTATGAATGGTTATTACAACTGGGCTCTCATAAATTACATATAGTAGCTATTTATAGGCCACCTTACTCTCCAAATCACTGAGTAACTACTTCTGTATTCTTTGAAGAATTATCTTGAATCTATTATTTTGGTTAGTGAACCTTTGTTAATTGCTGGTGATTTCAATTTTAATGTTAATGAAATGAATAATCATGATGCTTTGCTGAGTTACATCTTTTGGCTTTCAGCAGTTTGTTGATAACCAGCCCACCGGGCCGGGCATGTACTTGATCTGACTATGACACGAAACTCAGATTCTATTATACATAGCCCGCCTGTCATTAGTAATTTGATTTTTAATCACCCTTCAGTGTTACGCGACCTAAATTTTTCAAACCTTCTAGTAGTTTCAAAATGCGAATGTTTAGGAACATAAGGGCAATTGAGGTAGAAGCATTTAACAATAATCTGCTGGCTTCAAAATGTGCTATGAATCTGATTGCTTTGATCATTGACATATCTCTGACATGGTTAGTGTGTATAACACTACTATTACTCAGTTGTTGGATCGCCATGCTCCTGAATGCACCTAATGAATCAAAAGTGGCCCCTTGGTTCCATGGCATAACCACGATGTCAATGTTGCCAAATGAATGAAGCGGGAAGCTGAACGTAAATGGTGATCCACCAAAAATGCCACTGATTTTTAGTATTATAAAGTTAGTAGAAATATTGCTACCAGTTTTTATGAACAAAGCAAGGTGCAATTTCGTACTAAAACCATTGATGAACATTCTAGTGATGTGAGAAAATTATTCAGAGATACACAAAAATTACTTAATCTAGATAGATCCTCCATCCCTTCTGATGATGGTGGATTTGATTTTGCTAAAAGCATGGGAAGGTTTTTCATGTCAAAGGTTGGCAATATCCGTGTGGAACTCAATCAGCAGTTATCTAGTTTGGAAGAGATTGGTCATCTTCCTGCAGGTTTTGTCAACAACAATTGCCCAGTTCAATTAGATTGTTTTTCTCCCGTCACCAAAAGGGAAGTCGGGAATCCTAAATCATGTTCCCTTGACCCTGTCCCCACATCAGTTGTCATTAACTGTTTGGATGTCCTTTTGCCAGTTATCACTAAAATAATTTATGGTTCATTAATATCTGGGACCTTTCCAACTAGTTGGAAAGAGTTACTCGTTATTCCATTACTGCTATTATTAGTGTCAATAATCTGTATCCCACATATCAGTCTGCATACTGGACAAATCATGGCACCGAAACTGCTTTACTCAAACTGAGCAACGATTTTCTTTTGAAAAGGAATTCTCAGCATGTGATCCTCCTTGTTTTACTTGATCTTTCAGCTGCTTTCGATACTGTTGATCGTGACATTTTATTGAACCATATTCATTCCAGATTTGGCATTTCGGGCTCAGCACTAAATTGGTTTTCTTCATATTTATCTTGACGTGCTCAACGTGTCTGCTTACACTGCACACAGTCTGACAAGTTTGACGTTACTTGTGGTGTCCCTCAGGGTTCCTGTTCGGGACCTTTTTTATTTATTATGTACTCATCTGCTTTATTCAATGTTTTCAGTCACATTTACCTGATGTGCATTGCTATGCAGATGACGCAATTGTATGTTTCTTTTAAACCTGGAAGTCTACGGTACTCTACCTACCCAAACAATCACTATACATGTATATGGAAATTCCCCATGCACGTTTAGCTACATTCGCTGAAAAGACTCAATCATCCAGGGTACCCCTTGAAATCCCACTATGCACTACGGTCATGCCACCACGTTTGTCTTTCTTTTCTCAGTGCAATACCGCAACAGACGTATCTTTTAGACATCTGCCTGTTTTTCGAGTTCCGTTTTCACTACACAGTCGTGTGTTGGCTTGAATCATCAGGTAGTCTTTCCTGAATAAACTTTTACCTAGTGTGGTTTTTAATCTTGTTAGTAAGAGTGTTATTTCCTTGTTTTTGGTGTCTTTTTTCTTATCTTTTCTGTGTGTACATTCTGCAGGTGATTACCGTTAGTGTTACGAGGACTGGTCAACCCTACAGTCCCCATAGGCCTAGCAGCTAGAGTGGGGGCTTCATGCTTTAGTGGCCACTCTAATCCACAAATCACTAGCTGTATGAGAGGGTGGAATGTAATTTTTAGTGGTTTTCTCATTTAACCACTTGAGTGGGTACTTTATTATTTAAGCATCCATTTGTGGATAAAAGCCAAATGGCTTGAGTGGGCGCTCCTTTATAAAGCAATCAGATGGGGACAAGGCCTAGCTGCTGGAGTGATGCACTCAATTCCGTGCGGCTCTGATAGGGATATAGGCCTTAGCTGCAAGCAGGGGATCCCCCATTGGGACATCCCCTGCTCAAAGTCAAGTATGGAGGCGACTGAAGCGGTAGATTGAGCCTACGATGTTTGCTAGAGGTCCAATCTCATACAGAATAAGGGCAGAGATCCAGTTGCATGAGTGGGCACTCCGTATTCTGGGTGGCTCAGACGACGACTGTGGCCTTTAGGGGGCTTACCAGTAAGACTTTACCGTTCTTCCGCGTGAAGTCCGCTTTATTCATGGCAAGTCTGTCGTTGCTTAGGGGCCGGAAAGTTAGCGAACTGCACACCCGTGTGCACTCGAGCATGCAATGAGTTAATGAGCTGGCCCAGCCGCCCACTATTGTTAGAGATAAACTACGTCACAAGAGACACGGAGACATTTGCATACTGCATTCTTTCTGCGGACTGGACAATGTTGGAAAACACGATCAACTCAGATACATTTACATATTGCCATTTTTCTGCAGACCGGGCGATGTTCGAACAAAAGTTAAGTTAATCAAACTTGGAGAAACATTCACATATTAAGTTCTTTCCACGGATTTTATTATGAAATAGGCCATAACAAAATTCAGGTAACAAACACACGTCTGTGGTCCCGGCAAAAACGCGCATGTTTCTTTGGGGGAAAAATCTTTTACAGCGAAATCACATTGTACGAAATTCCTGTTAAAACGAATGGTTTTCGTGAGGCCGTTGCCTTAACCACTTCGTGCCGGGGCATTTTTCAATGTTGATGATGCTGGGCCGGCATGACTATCATTTTTTTATTTTCAAAATCCTTCAAAAATTCATCATTTCGATTAACGGTCGTTTATAGCTACACGAAGTAATCTTCAGGCACTACTCTAAGTTGATAGGTGACCTTCATTGACGCCCGAGTATTTCAGCCAGGCCTGCAGCCTTGTCAACAGAGCCCAGATTGTGTGGTGTTATATAACTGTCTTTTGTTCACGAACCTGGCTCAGTGAACTGCTGACCTCTTTTCAATAGGGGCCAGATTAGCGTGCAGCGGTGCTGTATGGCTCATCGCTGCGGTGGTGGAGCGCTTTTGTCCCAGGTGGTAATCCGCTTGCTCTCAATGCCCCAAACCCTGGTATAGGATTTCAAAACAAGGCTGGATTATCACCACTTTTGAGAGTGAACAATGCCGGTAATGCCCAGCAGCCTGGTCTTTTGTTTGGAGTACAGTCTTTTGTTACAGGGCCCTGTTTCCTTAGTCCGAGTTCGGAGACCCCGGCCACCCATATAAACCATACGTCTCCTATCCCGGAGTCCCCGGCAGGAAGTTGTTAAAAACCCTTGTTGAGGACCCATTTGTAAAAATGGTTTACCAATCAGGGTGGTTAAAACATGTGCGCAGTGCATCACACTGGTTCCTGCCGGGCTGAACCGTTGCCAAAGAAGGCGTGAGGGAAATGCGGCAACCAGCCAATGTACAATACCTGCCCAAAAGGGTTGCGTACGTTCCACTTCATGTACATGAACGTTGTATAAGAATGCAGCTCTACAGCCGTGATTTTTTACATTGATTACACAAACATCAAAACAAAAATTCCTTCCCTAATTCCGATAAAAATACGCCCAAATACGTTCGCTTGACTACTTCCACATCTCAAGAGCCCAACTAATCGCTGAACACTGAATTATTCATATTGCTGCAAAAAGACCTAGCGTATCCGCCAATGAGACTGTGCGTTTTCATGGCGTAAGTTTTGCGAGACATAGCTATCCAATCGAAATATTCCTTCAATGGTGTCATGCTTCTTCAGTAACTATCTAGTGCACAGTGGGCGAGTGAACTGGGACTACTGATGCCTTGCAGGTTGTGTCAAAAATCATAAGACAGACGGAAAATTAAATTAGAATGTCTCTCTGTGACACAATCTTTGTTGGAAAGACTAGTTACATGGATGGGGGCTCCAGTTGATAAGTCTTCACATACTTGCATGTACACACAGGCCTACATGTGCATGCTGTTTAGCGTCATTGTCATCCATGGCGATTGAAAGCCTTTTCAAAAATCCCTGGATTGATGTTTTTACATGTACATGTATTTGCTTTTTTTAATCTCACATGCACATTTAATATGTTTTCATATGACAGTGAATTTTATTATTGTAAACATATCACAGTAGATTTGATGAACTATAACCAAGAGATCTTTTTCGATATTACATCAACCATGCGTTAAAGTGTATGCACATACACCTGTGCATGTACATGCATAAATGTACATAGGTACAACAATGCACGTTCTGAACGTAGGGTGAACGGAATATTCATGTTTGCTGATTAACATACACCGTTCTTGCTGCGTACGGTCGTCATTGTCAAGTGCTCTTTTGTTAAAAAAAAGTTCACAGACTTTCCCCGGGGAGAACGGTCAGGCCTTACTGGTAAGCCCCCTAACCGCGAGCTTGGTCTCTGTGTTAGTTGGAACCTCCCCCCTTGGGACATTCCTGACTCATTACCATTCCATCTCTCCACCCTCCAACAGACAACGGAGTCAACCGAGCCAACATCTACACTGACCACCCAAGAAATGAGTCAACCCATTGATCACCTGTGGCTAAGAAAAGCCTGCAGGCCCGCAACGGCTACCGGCCGCCTTAGCTCTTCAGTACACAAGGCCGCCTCTTCGGTACCGTCGACTGAGCAGACATCTAGTTGGCTTCATACCAATAATGCCAGGACAGGCTCCGCACATTCCATTGGGACTGGCCTGCCTGATACCTCCTTGACCCACGGTACTGTCGCATCTGACAAAATTCACCGGGTACTGTGAA
Organism: Acanthaster planci; assembly: GCF_001949145.1. Next base: position 231,723 of record NW_019091599.1, on the reverse strand, counting down.
GCCCACCAGATTGCTACACCGCCATGGTCTTTGACCTCCACAACCAGTCGGCGGCTCTGGCTTTCAGCTTGGTATTCCTGGTAAACCAGAACTTTCTATGACTGGTCCATCACCCCAAGATGACGACACCCACGCCAGGCAAGCTCCCGACTGCCCGCCAAAGGATGGGCCTCCGTCCCTTTTCACTGCATCAGTCACCGGTTCACCCCCACCTTCCAGGCCCAAGGGCAAGCGTTCTTCTTCATTGGTTTCTTCAAAAACCAAGAAGAGACACCACTCAAAACAACGGCTATCTCCACCTGAACCATGGATGACAGCATTCCAGTCCATTAATGAAACTCTCTCCTCAATCTTCCGCTGTCTGAGCGATAAACCCCCACCGGCTTTTTCCACTCCAGACCTGGACTTACCTCCCATGGATCCTCCACCCTCAAGCCGTTCTGCAGTCACACATGACTACTCAGAGCCAATGACCCCGGTATTACGCCAAACTCAGCCACGCCGGCTTCAGAACCCCAAGCCACTGCCACCCAAGACATACTCCTCTTGCCACTCTTTTCGTCCTCCACTTCTGCAACCGACCCAGTGTTGAGCCTCAACTCGCACCTCAACCAGACTGAACCAAGCCCCATCAGGTCGAGGATCTTCATCACGCCCCCCCAGTCCTTCAGGGAACGTCACCAATGACTACACCTACACTTCAAATTCTATAGCTGCCAACTTGGAACCCATCGGCGGTCATCTATAGCAGTTTAGCAGGGTTCTGGTGGGAGATAACTTCAGACAGCTGGATCCTGTCAACTGTCGCACACGGCTACTTCCTAAAGTTTAAGAGTACCCCTCCGTCATACACTCCCAAACTACACTCCCTGCTCCAGAACCAAGTTGTCAGTCACATTCAACCTGACCGCGTGAAGGACAGCTTCCTAGCCACCTTCTTTCTTACTATCAAGAAGTGGACCGACAAATAACCAATCAATCTCAGGCCACTCAACAAATACATCCGCCCCAGAAATTCCGAATGGAAACCATACTTTCAGTGATATGTTTCATCCCAATTCCATCCTGGGCAAGGAAGATCGACCCTCGGGATGCCTATCTACACATTCCCATCCATGAAGCAGACTGCAAGTTCCTTCGGTTCATATACATGGGAGATGTCTACGAATTTGGGGCCCTAGCACTAGGGTTTCAACTCGGATGGCGAAAAACTGTTGCCGCTCATCTATGACAGCTGGACCTGATTTTCCAGTATCTGGACGACTGACTGATTATAGGCTGCACCCCAGAGAAGGCCGTAGCATCAACTTGCCTAACCTACGACCTTTCTTCCCGCCTTGGCTTCATCATCAATCAGGAAAAATCAAGTCTGTCCCATCTCAATTCCCGACTTACCTCGGGGTGAAACTCAACCTCCACAAGGGCATTATCACCCTGACAGCCGAACGTATTGCCAAGCTCCGGGAGTGTGTCTCTTCTTTGCTCAACCCAGTTTTCACCAGCCATCACTTGGCTTCGCCTCCTCAGGCTGATGGCGAGTATGGTCGATCTAGTACCTTGGTGCAGGCTTTGCATGTGACCTCTCCAGCTCCATCTGTTATCCTGTCACCGACACCGTAGACTCTTCCCCCACAGTAACTGTGTGGGTCGGGTCTACCAGAGAATACCAACCCAGACAGTCCTCTCCTGCCTGTCCTCCCCACCTGACTTTGACATTTTTAGTCACTTTGAAGAGGACAAACATGGTGGCATGACCACAGTACATAGTGGGAGGTCGAGGGGCACCTCAGATGATTAAGTCTTTTCAGCGAATAGTTATTCATGTAAAGGGGAAAAATGGCACACTATGGGGAACCTCACAAAACAATAATAAATCTAACTAAACCAGGGATCTTTTAGGGAAAGGTCACAGGAAACTGAATTAATAAGGACTCACACACCAATATTTGCCTTCAAAAAAGGAAACAAGAATTTATTAATGAAAAAGTACTGGAAAAAAATGAAAAAAAAAGGACTAAACCAAGACCAACACATTGTGTGTATGATAAAATTGACCTTATTAGTCTACACTAGGACTTCAATTACTGACTTCTAGCAGAATAGGGCTCAAGCAGAAAAACCACACTCCAGTTAGGAGGGAAAATACATATGAAGTTGACTGGTCTCTGGTGATTTGCTACACTGAGTGTGGCCAGACCATGAGCCCACACTATACAGTGGAACGCCGCTATACTGAACACAGCTAAACCGAACATTTGGCTGTATCGAACATCGTCCTTGGCTCCCAAGAATTTGTGCATGGAAACTACCGAACAGTATTCAGTTGCCGTTTGTAATTTCCGAACGTCAACATGATAAACAGTCAGTATTTTTTCATGTTGGAAAGTGACAAGTGGCCATTATTTCCCCAAGGATTAGAAGGGAAAGCCACTATTTGTCAACGGTATTGAATAGACACTGGTTACATGATCGGAAGAAAAGCACACGTACGCGCACGGTGGCATTGCACTAACAATAGTCTAAAGAGGGAGCCACTGATACACAAGTCAACCGAAATTCGCCACAGCATGCATCAGAGATCAATCCTGAGCAGTAGTTTCACGACTTTTAGGATAAACTTGATATCAACTTTTTGACTCAAGTTTAAATAAAAAACAAAAATAGTTAACAGATACATTTCTAGAAACCTTAAACTTGAATGCAATGGCAAAACATCACGAAAACAGCGAACCAAGGTATCACAAGAGGGTGCACTTTGGTTAGACAAGAGAGGGCGCTATTCAACATGGCAACGAAATGTTTAGCAGTTAAATTCGCTATACCAAACGACCGTTGTACCGAACATTTAGCATTAACCCTGTTTTGTTCGTTATAGCAGCATTCCACTGTATGGGGGAAGCTGGGGTTTAAACAAATAGTGGGGCACACTACTAAAAAAAAATCAAGGACTCCAAACTAAAGCTATACATTTTTAAAGGGGAACTACTGCTGTGTAAAAACATGCATTTAAATAACATACTCATTTCTGGCTCTGCCACACTTGCCCCATCTTAAATCATTGCTGTCCTCAGCAATGCAAATGAAACTAAATTGAATACAAATATTCATACACATTATACAGCATAACTTAGCAACATGAAACAGTTATTATTGTACAGGTAACCAACCAAATACACTCAGGCATTTAGGGACAAAACCGGTATTAACGACTCACCACGTACATGAGTCTTGGAACTCCTCTGGTGGAGGAATGGCATGCGTGGACATCTGCAGTCAAGCCATAGACGTCTGTTTGAATTGTTTCCAGTGTTGCCTCGTGTATGCCATGGTCTCATTATGAAGTTTGGGTCAAAAGAATTTCTGCTTCACAAGTTTTAGCACCTGTCCAAAGTTTAATGTCTCCATACTGTGGTGAAGGCTCCTGAAGATGTCATACTTAATCATGTGGGGTAGTACTTCAAGTATCTGAGCTTGGTTCCACCAGTCCTGTAAATAGTAGGCCGCCCTTCACTTCCACGTTATCCCACACCTGTAGCAGCCGCTGCACCACCTTGGGCTCATGGGCCATCTTACTACGACTCATCCTCTTGAGACTGTCCAGCTTCATATCCGCGACCCTCCGTATGGCTGGATCTCGCTGCTGGGCTTCCTGCAGACTGTGGCCACTTCTTGTTACACCTCCACTCTCATGGTTTGGCTCTTCATCAATTCGAGCACTGGCAGGGGCTGCTTTCGGGTATCTAGAGGGGACTTTAGGGGCTTCAGGACTCTTGGGTATAGACTCATTGATGGTGATTGGGGTTACTGGGAGACTTTGTCTTGTCAAAGTTCAGCATGGATTCCAAGTTGTGGATGTAATTATTCTGTCGCTGCTGCTCACCAATAATCTGGGTGCTCATCGCCTTCAATGTGTGGATTTGGTGAAACTGTTGCAGTATGACTCTCTGCATACAGGCTTGATGCTGCAATAACTGTAAGATGCTGGACTGTTGGTCAACAGTCACTGGTTCCTCTTGGCAACTTTGGGTGAAACCATTGGGAAGTGGATCAAATCCACAAAACTGAAGGGTAGTCAGTGCTTCCGCCATCGTGTCCACTCACAGATCCACTAAAACAACACTGTGTTGGTTAGGACCTAACCTCTGACCAATGAACATAAAAGACTGACAACCCTTCAAAAAAAAAAAAGAAAAATGACCTAGTCCCTTTAAAAATACCATAATTCCCTACCCTGATTCTCCACCCAAAAATTGAAAAAAGTGTAACTGGGAAAAATGGCACATTATGAGTAACTCATACACACTCACACAAATTTTCCGCTTAAGCAGCATGCGAAATTGGCCCCGATCATTCATAGAAATTTTGTTGAATTTTCCTAGGGGAGAACTTTGTCTATGCTAGGTAAGCAGGCTTTTGTCTCTGCAGCTCATAAATTATGAACTGCACTAAGAAATGAGCAGCATTCCTTTTTCAGAGGGCTTTCGCTGCTGTCTCTTCATAACCCTTGGCCCTGAATTTGTAACTTTAGTATGTTTTGCTGTGACTTTTGTATATACAGTAAAATCTCGATAAGTCAAAGCTCAGGAGAATGGACGAAAAGTTCGAGTTATCCGACGTTCGAGTTATCGAATGTTACACGCTTCAGTGCACACACTACCTTACTGGCTTACGGCAGTTGGCTTGCAAGCTGAGTTGCACATGAAGTGGATTTTAGGCTATCCGTACTGTGCAAGTTTTCCTCAAACATCATCATTAAACATATTTTTATGTGGTACATTAATAAACAATGAACCAATGAAGTTATGTACCGGTACCTGTGTCTACGTCTTGGGGATTTTATTCATTTGCTTTGCGTGATAGGGCTGTTACCGCATAATGCAGCGCGCGGGCCAGTCGGTCAGGGTTTCTGTGCTGGGTCATGTGATACATGTACAAAGTGCTTGAGGGCACATCATTAGTGCCTGATTTAGGCTGCATCCAAATCTCTTGTCTAGGGCTAGGTCATGGTATTCACTCCATTGGAAATGCATGGAGACGCGCAGACAATAGACCTAGCCGTAGCTCTGGAAGCCCGCTTCGAATACGGCCTTATTATGTGGTTGCGGTTGATGCCCACCCAGTGCTTGTCAACGTGACAATAGCAGCCCGTGTGAACATGCTCAGCTCATCAAAGAAAAGTTGTGCGCGTGACAGTAATGTCTCATAATGAAGGCAAGCATTCTTTCATCACTTTTTATTGTATCAGGGCCATAATATTAGAATTGCATGACGGTGATGACCCAGCCTTCCTCTGTGTACAGTAGTATATTTTTCATCCTAGAGACCTAATCATTATCGCATACGCGTATATTTCTGTAGTTGTTAGCGCCACAAACAACAGGCTGCTCCCATAGCTCCCGAAAAGATCCAGGTTCTTAGCTTTTCCAGGATGTAGTTACCCCTGAGGAGCATGCAAATCAGAGTTCCCAACACCGCTGACAACTCTGGATTACTCTGGAGAATATTGGATATCCTGCTTTTCCTGCTTTTGAAGGTTTTTTACAAGCAAACTGCCAATTCAGGAGTGCCTTGCAACCATGATATACAGCAGGATCGTCTTGATGAGCCTGTCATGGACTGTGCACAAGGTGAATAGCCAAACACAATACAACAAAGATAGGCTTGGTTTGTGCAAACGCAGGACCAGACAAGGAACAAGGGCAGGAAAAAGCACCACAAGATCAAAATGTCCGTTGTTTGAAAACCATGTGTATGGAAACCGTCTTAAACCTGCAGCACCAACGGACCTGGAGCCTGCCAGCTCGGGCCGTGAGGCACTAACATCTGCCCCCGCATCAGTGACCATTGGAACTTTTAATGTTCAAACTCTTAAGAAGGACTACCAACTGTATGAGCTGACCAAGCTCTGTAAAGCCCAAAACTACGACATAAATGGGATTCAGGAACATTGCAGGGTTTTGGACATGCCTACCATGTGCATTGACGTTGGATGTGGCTGGAAAGCACATCTTGCCACTGCCCTTGCATGGGACCACAGGGGTGGAGGTTTCCGGTCTCTCCCAGAGTCGATCAAACTGTACTTAATGTAGAACCGATACACTATTGAATAATCTCAACAACTGTGCAACTGAACAATAAGCGCTTGCACCTGACAAACTGTCATGTGCCAACTGCCTGTGCTGGTGACATCACTGAGACCAACGATTGTATCAACATCGTCGGTGGATATCTGGCCTCGAAACCACGTCGTGACATAATGGCATTCGTCTGTGATCTAAACGCTGATCTCCCACCGGATGGTTTCACGGTAAAGAACAGCTGCCATCATCAAGCTTGTGCTCGCATGACACCTCACATTGAAGCGGTCTTGGACTTTGTCGTTAGCAGCGACCTAGTGGCATGTAATGGTGTCATGTGACAGTGCCATTCCCAGCTGCCAACTTTTCATGGACTACAGAAACGAAAGTGTGCGCTAGATTACATCTTCGTGAATAAGAAATGGACAACTTCGATACACAAGGTATGCAACATCAAACCAGGATGCGTTTGCTCAGATCACACACTTGTAAACGTGCACACTCAGTCTTAGATTGTGGGAGTCGACGAAACACGCCCAGAAAGATCATCCACTGCTTTGGTCTGCTCCGAGAATGCCCGCCACATGACAGCGTTTTATTGACAAAGTTTTGGGAAAGCTGGACCGAAGACCAGGCTACACAGCTTATGTTGAATCAGTTAGACACATCACAGCCAAAGTTATACCCGGGCATCACCCCTCACGGAGAGTATGTTTATGGGATGCAGACCCAGAGGAAAAACAAGCCAGACATCAACTCAGAGCTACTCCCCAAACAAATCCAAATTCAAATCACCGACAATGGAAGGTGAACCTTGAAAACACATATGAACGGCTGAGGGAGGAGCTTATACATCAAATAACCACTGAGATTTCACAACACCACCATGAGCCAAGCCATCTGGCGAGCTATTGATAAGATCACCGGCAAAAAAGTGTGACCCACTGCCATCATCACTGCTGAGTCCACACAAGACAAGCTATCGAAAATAGCTGGCTACTTTCGTGGGCTCTTGAATATCCAGCCCGTAGAACTGGATCTGTCGCCACCTGGACCACTGCCGCTGGCATCAGATATCAATGTCAGCATCAATTACATCACAATTGACAAACTCCGCAAGGCTGCCCTACAAACTCCATCTGGGAAAGCTGCAGGTCCTGATGAGCTGCCATCTGACATCGTTGGCACCCTCCCGCTGTTGGATTGCGTTCCACCCATCATGAACACCATGCTGGCTTGCGGCGGACCTCCACTGGAATGGAGACGCTCCATCATCGTCGCAATCCCCCAAAAAGGAACAGTACGTCACTCACCAATCAGTGCGGACTCAGTCTTTTGTCAGTTCATACAAAATTCTTCAACCGTGTCCTATTGCTTCGTCTACGGGAGCGGCTGGAGACACTCATCCTGCCATGGCAGGCTGGTTTTTTACCTTATTGTAATACTGTTGAACAAATTACATGTCTTCGAATGGTAATCAACACATGCCGCTCAAAGAAGTGGAGCTTGGTGATAACCTTTGTGGATTTCTCCAAGGCTTTCGACTGTGCTGTCCGTGGGGCTCTTAGAGAAATTCTGTACGCCAACACAGCTGCATGTGTGCGTCCATCCTCAGGCTGTACTGATGAGTTTGACACAACATCCTGTGTACTTCAAGGAGATACACTGGTGCCCGACATGTTTGTCATCGTCATGAACTACATCTTGTGCATGTCGCTCATTCTCGAAGATGGGTACACTGTGAGAGGACGTCTATCAGTGTGACGGATTACAACGATGCTGTGCTAATGTCCAATGATGCGGAAGCAGCACAAAGCCAACTACATCATTTTGAGACAGCATCAGCCAAAGTGGGCCTACTATGCCAGACTCTATGCCAGCAAGACAAAGGTCATGTACATTAGAGACACTCCACATTCTATCATCCGCACAACAACCAACATTGCCCTTGCGGTCTGCGAGGACTTTTGCTACCTTGGTTGCAACGTGGCAGATAGTAGAAGCGCCATTCAACAGTGTCAACAGCTGGCCTGGATTGCTTCCCGAAAACTTACATCTGTTTGGGATGGAGCAGCCTGCGGTAGTGCCAAAATGCAGCTCTTTAAGTCAACAGTCGAGACAGTTCTGCTCTACAGCTGAAACCCTGATAACTGAAATCATGGACAGGCGTTTTGATGCTTCGCATCATGCCCTTATGTGCTACTGCCTTGGTGTGCATTTCCCGGTTCGGCTGTCTTCTACCGACCTGTACGCTTGCACCCAGGTAGCACCTACCACCGCTAAGAAGCCGTCTTCGCCTAATCAGCCACGGCTTTTAAGGAGCGGAGGTGCCTTTGGCTATCTTCGTGGACCCTCATAACCAACCATCAGAATCTTTTTGCCAAGGAGGTGGCCTTCACCGCACCTACATTGCCCAAGTCAAAGACAACCGTCACACCATTGGCCATCAACACAACTAGGCCATCCATGCTGCCCAGAATCAAGCTGGGAAGCTGAAGTTTATCACAGCATTGATATAACTTTGGTCACAACACCTCAAGTCACAGGAGCTTGAGTAGCGTCAACTAGTCAGTGTATATTTCTGAAATCCATCAAACTCCTGAAATTGTTTAGTGTCTTCTGGTTACCCACCATATTGCCGCAGAGTTTCAATCTGTTTAAAACTCTGTTTTAATCCTGGGCTGTAGATTGTCACAGTGTTGTAGTCGAGTACTTTTTTCCGAGTACAGAGTGCTGCCAAGTACTTAATTTTCTGAGTACCTGAAAGTCCGATTACTTTACCAGCCAAGTACAAAACTGATTTTCAAGTACGAGTACTAGTACCTACAGGTAAGAGTATGAGCACTTGTATCTCTGAGTACAAGTACAATTATTTCTAATTATGAGTACAAGTCAGAGTACTTTAAGGGTGGGAAAAATAGTCAAATTTGTGTGTCGAAATGTTTGTGAATGCGAACAATGGATCTACAAATTTGTTTGCAACTGATTGTTTCCATCAAAATCTGCCATAGCATTTCCAAATCAGTATCTTTAGGTATGAAGTTGTTGCAGATTATATCTAGTTCAGAAACTGTATACTTATATTTTAGGCTCCTTGACAGAACACAGAAGTACAACTAATTTTTTTGTGCTGTATAAATATACAGCACAAAAAAATCAGTTGTGATGCAAAAGCAAAGGTAAAATTTTTTATGTACAACAATACCTCCGTAACTCGAACTATGCCCAAACCACTATATCCACTTATTTTGAAAATGTAAAAGCATCAACAATGAGCAAATGCTGTTGATACGTGGCCCAATTTCACGGAGCTGCTTCAGTACAAAATTTGCTGATGTACCAAAAAAACTTGCTCAAAAACAAAGGTTACCAGCTAAAACTCTGTGCGATTGTCATGCCAACCAAAAAAATGTAAATAACATTACAAAACAATTTACCGAACAATGGTGTTGTGATTGCTGATTTGTGCTTACATGTGGCCATGTACAATGTACATAATAATAAGAGAGAGCGTAATAACAGATGACATTGCGTGCAATCATGGTCTGCCTGAAACAGGACTCTGTTTTCTACACAGGAAGCAACACATTGTTCTGTCAGGGTAAATCTTCCCTACCTTTTTATCAAGCGAAAATATTATCTTGCTGTAAGTATATAAAACAGAAAAACTACAGTTTTGATGAGGAACATCGGAACAGACAACAGATCTGCAAAACACCTTCACACCAGCTACTGTACAGAGGAAATGTCCCGGATGCTGCACCACCACATACACGCAGAATGCACCTGCACAAATTGTCAGCGCTGGTCATGTCACATGTGGACCACACCAGTGCTACGTACATCATGGATTAAAAGGCTTTTATGTACAACAGTACCTCCGTAACTCAAACTATGCCCAAACCACTATATCCACTTATTTTGAAGTTTCTGATCCAAAAAACTGCCACCACAATGCTTCAAATGGCATTGAAAGCATTGTAAGTCTAGGGTTAAGAGTCATCACTGCCAAGCGCATTTCGTTTCTCACTAGGACCACTTCTGTGCAAGCTGCATTCTTGAACCTGCAACAAATCCTGGCTTTCAAGCTACCAAAGGTAGCCTGATTGCTACCATGGACCGAAATGTAACCCCCTTCAGGTAGTCCAATCACTGACACTGCAGCGGTTATGTACAGCGTGTCATGTTGTAAAAAAGACTAAGCGAAATGAAAGTTTTGCATCACAAAGGTACTACAATAAAGTGGTTTATTTCAATCCATAAGAAATTTTTAGGATAACTCTATTCCCTTGAGGTTCGCATTGTCAAGATGTTACTAGTACGTTTGACTGGCTGACTATATTATGGCCTGTTAACAGCAGATAAAACATGCTCATTAAAAATAATTTCCCCCTTTTTGAGGTGAATTTCTTTCAGACACATCATCCTTTTGTGTTTGTAAATTCCTTACATTGTGAGGCAAAATTTATTAACTAGTTTGGCTTGTAATCTGGAGACAGCTTGCAAAATGTCCCTTTGGCCTCGATAGTCATTCATGATCCATGATAGCACAATTTTTGAGTAGAGCCACTCCAAGCTCCATGAAGAGCACTTCTTCCATACACTTGCCAAAATTGGTAATAATCAGCTATACCGTTGATCAGCACTAGTGCAGAGTTTTATTTCTGTGCGATCATTCCCTAGATTTGGGGGATTCATAGCGGCTAGGTGGCACAGATCATCAAGGCTGTGTGAATATCTGTCTTGCATACATACCGGTATGAAAGTTTTACCTCATCCACCTTCTTGACCTGCCATTGGTCTTGACATCATCTAGTGTTGATTTAGCCACCAGTTGACTGTCGTTTAATTTATACAAGGCTCTGGTGGATTCTAAATTTGATACTCTGTAATTTATACTGACTGGGTGTGATTCTTTTTAATTACCTAAAGAAAACATCCAGATCCTGTTCGTTGCTGCTTCTTCTTCTGTAGTGCTGTTTCCTTCAAATATTTTTTCTCGTTAATTAGACCTCTTGGTTACACAAGCTCACAATCAGGAGTCCAGAAAGTGTAAATTGGAGTGTACACAACCCTTCAGCAGTTGCAGAATTTTTCGTATGTACATGTAGGGTGCACCTTATACAGCAAATCATAATTTTTATTATGGTGTGGGGCAGCCTTGCTTTTATTCTCTAGGTGTAGAAATTTCAGAAACAGCTGATACCGATTATGTTACATGAAATTTTCCCAAAATGGAGTAGCAACTACCTTGTCAACTGACCAATAGGAATGAATAGTAGTCTTTAAACTAAGTCCCATTGCAAATGTATTGGCACAAAATACTTCCAGAATTGATACTCACAAATGTTGCAACGTGTGAAGCTGGCAAGCCAGCTTCAATGTCAATTCCGTGCATGCACAGTTCATGAACATGTACATCATATACACACAAATCATGCAGTGTACATGTACTGTACAATGTGATAAACTCCTGTACACAGAAACACAGGTCCTGAAGGTGCCAATACTTCAAGCAGCGATGCCCTCTTCTGCAAAAATAAATGCCTGTATTAATACACTTTCTCTTTCTTAGTGCTTGTATGTGTGGTGCACAATTCTGATTGTCAAAAGTTCTTCGTGAATGAATGAACTCACACTTTTAGCTGAAAGGAAATTTTGTGAAAGCATGCTTGCCTCGAGTACGGGCAAAACAACCTCAAATTAAACTCTCTAACATAGAAAACATACTCACAGAAAAGAGACTAAGTTCTGTTAATTAACTTCCAGAAATCTGCTTGTACTATCGATAGTTTTCAACATGCAACTATAGGCTTGCAAGTAAGTATGGCTGGTGTAGTGTACCATTGCTAGACTGGTTGCCACATTTCTATCACATGTTCTTTTGCATAGGCACTGCTTTGCAGGAACCAGCACAGTATTGCTTTGATGCATTGAGCTTTTCACACGTGTTTTCACAACTGCAACGGCAAAACACAAAGGGAACTCGTGAAAATAACAGAACAGTAAGAATCCAAAACTTCTTTCCCAGATTTTTGGTTTGTCTTGCTGCACAATGCCATTCTCAACACAAGCTGCATGCATGATGCAGGTTTTTTACATCTTGTGATGAGCTAACATGTTCCATATTATAAAGGATTTAGCCAATCAAACTGCCTCACTTACTTAGGCAGCCGTAACATGTAAATGACTAAATTATTGGGCTTTTTTATACGGGTTTTGCCCTTACCTTTACCTTACGAATTTACTGGTACTCGGGCAACCTATGGATGGGGAATTAAGTGGACGTACTGGTATGCTTGCGGCAGAGTAAGGGTTAATTAAGAGAAAATTAGTTCAAAACTAAGAATTTCAATGAATTAAAAAATAGAACTTGCGTAAATTTTGACTCGACTTTTTCAGTTGTATAGTGAGCTATCAATTATACTATCCCCTGCACTATACAGTTGACAAACCCATTACATCACGTACATGTGCATTTATGCTACAACTGTGTAGTTGAGTTTGCAACAAATTTGTGTGCACTTGACTAGACTTTTCATAATACCCAGACACAATTTTGTTCGGATGTACATATAGCTAGCTCAAACCTTGTGCACACCTTATTTAAAAATGAGTTGTGTCAAATTTTTCATTTTTACATGGTCAAACATTCTGTACCTTGTACATGTGTACATCTGAAAATTTGTGAAAATCCAAGGGTTTAAAAGTTGATACGCATCTTTTGTATGTACTTTTATAGTCGAATCTGGGATACAGCATCAGGCCAGTGCTTGAAGACATTGATCGGTAAGTGATGTTTTTCTTGCATGGACTTAACTGAATTTCCATTCTTCTCTTGGTGATTTGTGAAGAAAGGAGTTATCTGGTCAACTAAGCTGATAACAGCTTACTCTAGTAAGTAGATGTACACTGTAACTTTGCTCGACAATCCCAGTTTATGAGCTCTGATAAGGTATAAGATTTTAAAGGACCTTTTTTATTGTAAAAAGTTCTTTTGTGTTCCTGTTAAGCAAAATCTTGTAACTTAACATAATATTCAGAATATAAGCCATGCGGTGTAGAAGCCGCAGCATACAAGAATTGGAAAATTAAGATTTAAAGTCGTTGTATAAGCCTCACTGGCATATCAGCCACATCACAATGCTGACAATCTAACCACAAAGGTCATTGTGCTATGTGCTGAAGTAAAACGCCAGTACAATACATCAATATTTCCATTACACATGCAATCCTAATAAATCTAAGCAAAGTGCAAATGAATACCACTACTAGAAATGAATTTTAAGTCCTGAAAATTAAGGATTTATACATGCTAGATGATTGCTCTGCATAGACTATGTAGCAGCTCTTGCCCTTTTTTCCAAGAGGCTAGCAAAAGTTATGTGGACAGGAATGTACAATAAAATCAAAAGATTGTTTTATCTCATAAGCGAACTTTTTCTCGTCAAAAATGTCATGTGTGGGCCGTGCAGCAGCTCTTGCCCTTTATTTATCAGTGTTTTACATAATCAAGACCAGATACAAGACCATGCTTAAGACCAGTCACAAGTAACAGGTTAATCAATGACAAAGGAATTTTTTTGTTGCAGTTCAGTAGAATAGAGTGTGGCTTGAATTCAGACTGGACGTCTTTGGTTGGTTTTGTGCTGGTCTTGTGTAGGTCTTAAGTGGTCTCGACTACAACACTGTTGTTTTTTTTTAAGATGTATTTTTGCGTTGGGGAGATGTTAATTATATAACGGGTTTGCCCTTTACCCAACGTATAT
>NW_019091599.1:193192-217480 GCF_001949145.1 Acanthaster planci | reverse complement strand
AACGGGTTTGCCCTTTACCCAACGTATATTAATAAGCACTGTATGCACAGTGCTTGTCCGAGAGCTTGCGAAAAGAAACCTCACAAGCTTACTCGAGTGGGACTCGAACCCACGACCTCCTGCTTATTAGTGCAGATGTCTTAACCACTCGACCACCAAGCTTGCCGGGGTTGGCTGGCCGGTCCGAGTCTCGGACAAGCACTGTGCATACAGTGACTGAATTTATCCTTCAAATGTTGCTGCATAATGTAAGCCATCTGGCGTATGAGCCGCAGAGTCATTTTTCAGCATTAGAATCAATGTATAAGCCATGGCTTATATTCCGAAAATTATGTTAATGTTTCATACTCAGTCACATGCTGTAACTCAGGGTGGGCAAGTCTGAAGTAGTGCTGGGTGAATTCAGAACTTTCATACATGGTTACACTGAGTTGTATTGGGCATGATCTAGCAATTGTGTTCATACTCAACACTGTAGCATCAGACCCAGAGCAAGATCTGATATATAGTGAGGGAAAAAAATGCTAACTGAGACCTAGATTATATACTTTACATGTACATTGATCCTTGCAGGATTCTTGCTGGGTTAGTGTAGAGTAGCTCAGGGATCCATGTGCTCATTTCTTTTTCATTTTAAGTATGTAACATAAATAAACTTACACATTCAATATTACATCATTTAACCTTACACAAAAACATGTATTTAGGAGGTAGTGTAGCCTTTCAAGTTCTTTTAACTTTTTTGTAGATGATGACAACCCCCCAGTATCATTTGTCAAGTTTTCACCCAATGGCAAGTACATACTGGCTGCTACGTTAGACAAGTAAGTGTTCACTAAATAAAAGAAGGGCCAAGTCCAATTTTTGTGTATATAAATAAAATGTTCATTTGTGACTTGAAGACAAATTCATGTAGTGGCATTGCAAGTCTAAAAAAAATGAAGATATTTTAATGTGGATTTGGCTGCTAATGTATCATGATTTCCATTAAATATAAAGTTCACATATCAAGGTATTCAGATTTCAAAATAATGTTCTTTGTTCCTTGATGTTGCAAGTAGCAAATAACTATTGCAGTTCACATTTAGTGATGTTTCAGCATTGTGATGGCCAGGGTCCTCAAACTTTCTTGCCATTGTTGTGGGCAGAGTTATCACTGAATAATGTAATTAAACTTTAAAAAAAGGTAAAAATTCAACTTCTCCCATCTGTAGCATCTGCAGTAATGATGTCAAGTCTTCTGCGTTCAACTTACCTGAAACGCTTGCTAACATATTATTTCCCTAATGCCAGTTTGCCATTCTCTAAAACTTGATCAAGTGCAGTGTGCCCTCATCTGCCACAATACAATGCATCATTGCCACTGTGATCGTCCTTCTTTTCTTAGTATCATAGTTTATGGACATGTATTTGATACCTTGCTATTTATCAGGATCCTTGTTTCACTTCTGTGTTAATATTTTGATTAACTGAGCTCATAGTAGGTTTGTCTTTTTATAAAGTCTTGTGTTTTCTCTTTTATGTAATCTTTGAGAATAAATCTGAAGTAAATTTTCCACTTTTCTGCGTGGATATTTTCTGAATTTCCTTGTACATCCTTTAAGTGTGCGTTTGTTTCTCCCCTGATAATGATAGTATCAAAGCATGCTTGCCACGACCTGCTGACCACCGAGAGTTGAATAAACGAAGAAAGTGCAGTATGCCGCAAACGGTCTCATCCTGGTCAGGGAACATGGGCCCAGACTTCCATTGTATCCTGATACAGCGGCACTTGGCGAGAATGGGGTAAAAGCAAGAAAGTGCAGTATGCCCCAAGCGGCCTTACCCTGATCAGGGAACACAGACCTTGTCCTGTATCCTGAGACAGCCATGCACACTAAGAAGTGTGGCAAATTCCTAGTGGCCTCATCCTGGTCAGGAAACATGGACCTTGCCTCCATCGTATCCCGTGACTGCCATCCTCAACAGTAATGGAATATAGTAGAGAAAGTACTGCATACCCCCAGAAGACCTCCCAACCCTCTTTACTGCGGTGGAAAAATTTGGCTTTTTCACTTAGTTTCCGCCATTCTGATTTTGCCCCTAAAATTTCCACCAAATCACAATTTTGACACGCCTATGTATTACTGGAAACTCGTAATCCATGTAATCTTGTGAATGTACAGTAACACGACTTATCCAACTTATGCAAACAGTCAGTGCAGTACATGTTGCACTTGCCACATCCGGGGCAGTCCCCTCTTTTGATGCGTACCAGCTGTGAGATGGACGTAATCATGGACGAGATAACAAAATTGTTAACGGACGAAAATACCCTCTATCAACAAGCTATGTTGTATATAATACTATGCATTGCTAGCTAGAACATTTAGGAACCAAGATTAAGCACCATGTTGTGAATTTTTCACTGAATTTCGCAGTGAATCAAGACAATTAGGAAATGAAAATTATTGCAGACCATTTCAGATGATGCAAACTCTTGTGGAAATCAAAATTTTGTGGAATCGGTGAGTACGTGCGGTACTCTACATCATCATGGACACAGACTCAACTCTTATACAATGCAGTGCTGGTTTTTCCATGTTCATGGAAAGCTGACGTGATGGATTCTGACACCATTACCCAAATGTATTGTTATTGACAAGTGAAATACCATTTTCAATATGGTCACATGTTCAGTAGGCTGTATTCCAATGACATCCTGTTGAATTGTGGGGAGAAGGATTCTTAATTCTTGATAGTCAGTGTTGGGGTGTCTGCCCTAACGGTGTCAGCCTGGTTATAGAATACCAGATCGGTGCCAGTTGAGGATGGGCCTACCCTGAACACCCAGTAGAGCCGATCATGCACTCACTGGAGTGTGGCCATTTCCGAGTCATTTACTGTATATGCTTATGAGGTCTAGTGCAGACAAGCACAAGGTACGATCGTGTCCAAGATGTATCCACTGCCTGCTACTAGGTCTGACACAGGGTCACCGTGATCATAAAAGTAAGTAATCTGAGTGCCTTGAGTTGGTTCCTCCAGTCATGTTAGATATAATTGAAAGGATGGGTGGACTCTTTACCACAAACCTGCACATGGTAAGAAGTAGATGAGTAGTCATAAGGGGCATTCTCTGTGCGTAGATGCTGAACCCTTCCCCTTGCTAGCACTAACTACTTAGTTTCCTGGTTTACCGGTATGCAAGTCCCACAGGGAACGTGATCATTTCCCTTTCATCTTGCATGTTTTAGGGTATTCATCTAGGCATTAATTAAAGTAATGTTCTATGGTGTATAGTAATAAATTTCACATTGATGGAAACCGTCAGACATTTAGGCATGTATTGCTGGGACAATAATCCTATTCCACCGCCCATCAATGCTGGAATTAAGTTGGTAGACAGCTTACCGAACTTTCCCGAAGAGACTCTTCACCTCTGCTTGGAATTACCCTCTCAGTGCTTGCAACTGGCTCTTTGTGAGCTAGTAACACTCAGACAACAGCCGTGTCTTATCGTGATAACAAATCGTCTCTAGGCTATTTCTAGCAAGAACTCATGGAGGTAGTCCAGTCAGTTCTATCTGTGTGAGCTACCTTACTCAAACACCCTACTTAACCACTGAATGATTTCACATGTGGCTACGTCTCCCAACCGGAACTTCAACTTTGATATCGCTACATACTACCAACCCCGCACAATCCCCCAGCCTAACAGACCAGGCTGACATAGTTGCACCAGGTAGATGTGGTCCGGCAGCCACTGCCTGTTAGCCGCAGCATGGTTGCATTGTCCGATGAGCTTGAGGTGGTCAGTTTTGGCTCCGAAGTTACTCTGCCTCCTGATAAGAAAATACTGTATGTGGACCCATACCAGATAATGGTTGTTCATAGGAAAATACTTGGGTCTACTTCGCTCTGCCTACCCAAACAGTTACTACATATGCAAATTTTCCATGTGCGCATGGCCATTCCCTGAATAAGACTTTATCATCCAAGATGCCCTATGATCTCCCACAATGCACTGCGGTCTCACCGTCATGATCATCCTTCTTTTCTCAGCGCCGTATCGCAAAGGACGTGTCTTTTAGACATATTCGAGTTTTCCATTTTCGCTACACACTTCTGTGTTGATTGTATCATCCAGTCATCATGTCTGAATAAACCTTTACCTTATGTGATTTCATTTGTGTTGGTAAGAGTGTTATTTTCTTGTTTCTCGGTGCCCTTTTTTGTCTTTTTATTTGTGTGTGCATTCTGCAGGTGTTTACCGTGAGTTCTAAAAGGAACAGTCAACCCTACACTCCCCATAGGCTTGGCTGCTTGTGTGGTTCATTCATTTGATAAAGTGGCCCGTATAATCCACACAACAATTGCTGCATGAGAGAGCAATTGTAGCAGCAATTGTGGGTTATGGCCTAACTGCTTGAGAGAGCACTTTCGATTTAAAGTGGTTTAATGGGGACAAGGCCTAGCTGCATGGGTCTTCACCCCAATATGTGGCTCTGATGAGGCTAGATCGAGCCCGCGTGTTCACGCGTGAGCTCTGATCACGGACGAAATGAGGGCAAGGCCAAGCCACACGAGAGAGCATTCCATTTCCTAAGCGGCTCAGACGAGGACTCTGGCCTTAACCGCGACGCTCAATTCCGCAGTAGTCAGACTCCCATGGGGAATTTGTGGACTTATAATTTCTATTTCTCCGCCTTCCAACAGACCGCGGAGTCAACTGAGCCAGCGCTTCCTATGACCGTCAAAGACCCAACAAGTTGACCGACAAAACACCTACGGCTCACAAAAGCCAGCGGACTAACGGGGCTCCTGTTCTCCAACCGCCTGCAACGGCTTCCGGCCTCCGTAGCTCTGCTACACACAAGGCTGCATCCTCGGTAGCACCGGCCAACCCAACACCTAGCCGGCCTCATACCAACGCCATCAGGGCAGCCTCCCTGTGCTCCACTGGGTTGGGATTGCCTGATGGTTCTCCAATCCAAGGTGCCGGGGCACCCAGGAAGAACTCGCCAGGCTTTGCGGAACCCACAGGACTACTTCGCCGCCATGGCTTCAGACCTCCACAACCCATCCACGGCTCTGGCTTCTGGCTTGGCATTCCCAGTAATTTGGGAGCTGGTGCGGCTGGTCCACCGCCCCAAGAAGACGGCTTCTGTACTAGTCAAACTCCTGTCTGCCCTCCGGGGGATCAGCCTTTGACTTTACCCACAGCGTCGACTGCTGAATCTCCCCCTCGTTCCAGATCAGAAGGCAAGCGCTGTTCTTCCCCTTCATTGGTTGCTTTGAAGACCAAGAAGAGACGTCATTCTAAACAATGTGAATGCTCCCCTGAGCCATGGTTGACAGCGTTCCAGTCCATCAGTGAATCTCTGATCTCCTTTGTTTGCTGCCTAAGCGACAGACCTGAGCAAGTTTCCACCGCTCCGGACCCGGATCTTTCGCACCCGGCTCCCGCAGCCTCAACCCGCTCTGCGGTTACGAACGACTACTCGGAGCGCAGTACTCACTGAAGCCTGGGCCAAGGTGGTGTCCCCCTCCTGAACCTTCGGTCACATACGGGAGCACCCATAGATCTGACCCTGTCATGGCTGCACCTCAGCAGACACAATCGTCAGGAGAAGACGACGCCGACTCAGCGGGCGACCTCACCCCCTCTGAAGGCTCCATCTCCTGCAGCATGATATGATCCAAGTCCTCGGCCTTCCAGCTCCTGCTCCCCCCAAGAGGGGCACCGGCCACGCATCTTTCAAATGCAATGTGACTAGGCTGGAGTCTTCGGGTCTCGGATCTCCCAGAGATCCCACTTGACTGCTTTTGCATTGAGATCTTCTATTCAATCAGCAAGGCTACACACTGGCACTCGAGTTGCGAAGACCATTGCCGCCCATTTACGCCAGCTGGACGTGCTCATTTTCCATCAACTCGTCCAACCTACGACCTTTCTTCTCGCCTGGGCTTCATCATCAATCGAGAGAAGTCAAGACTTATGTAGCCATGCTCAGTAGCCAACCCACCACCAGTAACAGTGCCATTCTGCATATGTAGTGACTGTTTGGGTAGGTAGAGCGCAGTAGACTCCTCCCCCACATTGATTGTGTGGGTCGGGTCTACTAGAGAATACCTACCCGAACAGTCTTCTCCTGCCCATCCTCTCCACCAGGCTACGACTTTAGTCGACTATCATGGCGGTGAGACTGCAGGTCATAGGGCATATTGGATGATAAAGTCTTATTCAGCGAAAGGCCATGGGCACATGGGAAATTTGCATATGTAGGGACTGTTTGGGTAGGTATTCTCCAGTAGACCCGACCCACACAATCAATCGGGGAGGATTACATGGAACTGACCAATCAAGTCCTACTCCCCTACAGTTGTCATTAGATGTTGACATTGATTGTCTTCCAAGATAGTTTGCTCATTTCAATAGAGTATGATACAGGCTTCCAGCTTTTGCCCCGAGGCTCGTCTTGTGTCGACGTTACTAAACATTCCTTTAAACGTTTGTACAGTCACATGAAATGTTTGGCCAAAGCTATAACTTGGTGAGCCTCCACTAACCAAACTCAAGAGAATATGACCATCTGTGGTTACTGGCTCATCCTACTGTATCTGGATGAAGAATGTGGTGTCTTCTTTGAGCAGTCACCCACATCACTCCTGACAACTACCAATCATGGTTCCATCTCCTAGACATGTTGAAATACAATAGGAGTTTTGTTTATGTCAAGTCCTGCCTACATGGCCTTCCACACTTTGGAAACTATATATCTGCTGATCGATTCATGGAGTTGCTCGAAGCTGAAGTCATACACACTGATGGTATGCACATAACCGTGTGACCACATGACTATGCACATGACCTGCACATATAAACCCTCCTTTTGTGTGGGACCTGCATATCTCTTTTGACCTCCTCAGACCTTTCAGAGGGAACCCCTCTTTTCACATGACATTCTTCCAAAACAAACTGTATTCCATGTGGATGTACTGAGTTCTGCATTAAGACATGTGCCTCCTACTTCGGAGGCTGGTGTAAATTAGCTTAGCGACTCTACACTAGCCCTAGCCTCTGAACTTGTTGATGGCCAACAGCAACATTCCATAGAGTCATGAGGAATAACTCAGGATGGATTGCTGTTGGGGTAATTCGTTACAACCAATCCTTCCTACAGAAACAATGGCATAAGTTGAACGCTCAAGACATTGAGTCAACTTTCAATCCACTTTTTTCCTGGCTTTGAAGAAAGATCTTGGCAAATAATGTCAAATCATTAATTTGCATCCTCTCAACACATTAACTCACCTCCAGTGCTTCAACATGGAGATACTTCAACAATCACATAGTAAATTTTACAGCACACATGGGCATCATTCATAAATCTCCATGATATCTATCTCCATGTTCTCATTCACCTTCAATAGCAAAGTATTTGTGGTTATTGTGTAATGACATTAAATGTTTTGCTAAAGCTGATCTGTCTTATCCTGATCAACTGTTGAGTATTGTACAATTCCATACTTTTATCTCATATCTTTTTTTTGTGTCACTATTGTGTCACATTTTTGCAAAATAATACATTTTAATTTGTTTTCATGCTATTACATATATTTATCACCGTACCTGCTAATGCTGTTTGTACAGCGCCCCCACTATTTGTACAGCTTGGCCAATACTTTTTCTTTAGCCAAGTCAGTGCTTCCTTCTTATACATTTGTATATTTTTACAAGTCCTTCCTAGCACACTTGTTATGATAATTGTATTCCTGGGGCCAGTAGTCACCCTTTATGGCTTTATTTACTTGTTATAAGAATTTTTTTAGTCCCTCTGTCATTATTTTTTACAGAACTTTGCCTGGTAATGATCCCTTTAAGGCTTCCCCTTTG
This sequence comes from Acanthaster planci, assembly GCF_001949145.1. The sequence continues at coordinate 209,601 of NW_019091599.1, read as the reverse complement.
CCACCTTTCAAAATTTCAGGGGCATGCAGACTAGTGGTTAGAGCCTTTGATTTCTGATTGCAGTGTTGGAGGTTCGATTCCAGCTAATGCCACTTTGGTACATTTGCATGTGTCTCTCTTTTTTCTTGTGTCTCCGTGCATATCTGCACGCTTTCTACAGGTCATCTTGGAAGCAACTGGGTACATCCACTTAGAGCCAGGTATTGGTTCCGATCACTCAGTACCCCGCTATGAATACCCCATTGGCTTTGGCGTTATTAGCACCAGTATGGGAGCTGGGTGTCCATGGGAATTCACCGTCCTGAGCACCACACAGGATCAAGAGGATTGGGCTGACGTTGCCCCAGTCCCCATGTGTAATAGAGCTCCCTGAGCCCCTGTTCCGGCTATGAGAGTGGACAATTGCGAGGTGGCTGTACCATTTTTGGTATCACCGGATGGTATGGAATTGCAGACACCTCACAGAGGCAAGCCCATGCCTCCACCAATACTACCCACTTCATGCCTCTACCCTCCACTGGACTCCAATTCAAGAGCAGAAAAGTGTGAAGCAGAAGAGTGCGAAGCACAGGCCGTTTCCCCGTCACTTTCTGTGGCTGCCCCATTGAAAGAGTCACTGGAGTGTGGACCAGTCACCAGAACTACCGAACCCACCGGTCTACTATGCTGTCAAGGCTCCTGCACCTCACAACCTCCTCTGCCTCTGGTCTTGGATACCTGAGGAGATTCACTCCGTTCCCCTCGGTCGTCCATCCGTTAACCACTCCCTGCTGGGGATTCCGGATCTGGACATATATGCTTTATATGCGTGGCAAGGATCTCTGAACTCAGACAAAGGGAACAGGGCCTTGTAACAAAAGACCGTACTCAGAGCAAAAGACCAGGCTAATGAGAATTACCGACATTTTTTCACTCTCAAAAGTGGAGATAGTCCAGCCTTGTTTTGAAACAGTTTGAACGGTTTGGGGTATTTAGAGCGAGCAGATTATCACCAGGGACAAAAGCGCTCCACCACACAGCACCGCTGCATGCTAATCTGGCCCCTATTGAAAGGTCAGCAGCACACTGAGCCATGTTCGTGAACAAAAGAAAGTTATATAACACAGCACAATCTGGGCTCTTTTTACAAGGCTGCAGGCCTGGCTGAAATACTCAAGCATCAATACATTTTGTCTGTCCGCTGGAGTGGTCACCAGACAGTTCTTCACGTGTTTGTAAATGTCCAGTAAATGAAGATAGTTATTTTTAAAGAATTTTGAAAACAAACAAAGGATAAATATCCCAGCTCAGCATCATCAACATTGATAACTGCCCCGGCAGGAAGTGGTTAATTCTCTTCCAGGGAAGACGATATCGACTCCGTGGCTAGCGTCACCCCTCCCGAGTCCCATTTCTGCATACTCAAGCATCACATGATCCAAGTTTTGGGCCTCCTTGGCATCATCTCTGTCTGACTATGATCCCCACTCCACCCAATGCCGGACTCTGGAGTCGGAAACCAGCTCCCTTCTTCAGAAACGACCTATTGCCCCAGTCTCTCACCCATCCTGCAACGAGTTCATTTCAACATTCTTCCTCACCCCAAAGAAGGAGCATTGCACTCAATCCTCAACCTCAAACTGCTGAACAGATTAAGTTGCCCTTGGCGCTTGCGCATGGAGACCTTGCATACAGTCACCCAGTCTCTTCCCATCCCAACCTGGGCCTCTACAGTGCGTCTGAAGGACGTGTACCTGCACATTCTGATCCACTCCAAGGACCAAAAGTTCCTGCGATTCATCTATGACGTCCAAACCTTTGAATTTGTGGTGCTTCCCTTCAGCCTTTCGACGTCCCCCATGGTTTTCACACATGTCGTCAGGTCTATCATGGCTTACCTCCATTGCCGAGACGTCCTAATCTTTCAATACCGGGACAACTGGCTCATTGTCAGCGAGTCCGCAATCGAGGTTAAGGCTTCCATCTGCCTCGTCTACAACCACTCCACGAGCCTGGGGATCCTCATAAACCACCAGAAGTCAAGACCCACTCCCACTCAACGTCGAACCTACCTTGGGGCAACTCGCGACCTCCAGTGGGGCAGCGTGACTCAATACCCTAAATCACGTCACCAACATGGTCACCTGCGTCAACTTCTTCCTCCTCGCCACTCAGCCCCAGGTTTGGCTTCACCTCCTTGGCCTCATGGCGAGTCTCATGGACCTGGTTCCATTCTGCCGTCCCTACATGCGTCCAATTCAACTGCATCTGCTGGCATTCTTCCACCCCAGCCGGGACCCAATAGACTTACCCATGCTGGCGATGAAGTTCATCATCCCGCATCTTAGCTGGTGGTTATCAAGCTCCAACCTCACTAAAGGCCTCTCCTTCCCCAAGACCTGCTCCGCAGCTTGCCATCACGACCGACACTTCCCAGTGGGGATGGGGCACCTCCCTGCCTCCCCTACAAATATCAGGGACTTGGTGTCTGCCCCTTCTCGGGAGTCACATCAACATCCTGGAATTCCATGAGTTTATATACAATTCCCATCCTTTGTGAAGACACTGCTTTCTTGTTATTGATGTAAGGAAAATAATAAATCTAAATTGTTATAAAATGTGTGCACATTTGCATATTGAGTTCACTTGTTTTTTATATACAGTAGACATATTCCATCTGTAATGCATGTCAAGTTTGCTTTAAGACAAATTCACTATTGCACTTGCATTCATGGAACACAGAATAATGTTGTGTTTGTCGCATACTAGTGTTGTATTCGCGTCTGTCACAAGTCCCTGTAAGTCCATCACAAGTCATTCAGTTTGAAGCAATTCACAAGCCATTCAAATGAGCTGTGAGAAAAGCATTCTTTGTCATAGTTCACCCTGTTACTTATGACTAGCCTTGTGAACAGACTTGTGACAAGACTTGTAATCGACTCAAATACAACACTGTTGCATACTAATAGTACACGTAGTACTACAAAAGACTAAAATTCAAACAACTAGAATGAAACACAAGGTAACCAACTTTTTGTTTTAGTGAATGTTTATTTTCCAGTTTAATTGAGAGTAACACAAAATTGGGAAGCTTTCCTCAATAACGTGAATTTGTCAAAAGTCTCAAAAAGAAAGGGTTCTCATAGGCAGCTGATGAAACCAAATTTGAACAAGTTGTATTGAAAGTGAGTGTCAACCAAGGGAGTATGCACTGTTTTACTCCAGTTTATTTCAAATTAAGTTGTGCAAACAAGCTGAGCAAACAAAAAATTTTAATTATATATGGAATGTATGTGAAGGTTGTAGCTATAAGTTGGCCCTACAGTTCTGTGATTTATTTCAGGTTTCTATTTGAAGAACTACTTATGGTTTGTGTTGAGTTCCTTTAAGACTTGCAGCTGCTCTTTCTGAATTTACAGTCTTTTCCTCTCCAAAGCAAGCTTCTCTCTTTCTGTCTCCAAACTTGTCATAGTTGACGTCGCTGTCTCTTGCAGTGGAGGAGTTTCTCCTCTTCACTTTTGGTGACTCAGGGTCACAACCTTGTTGCATCATAACCACTACTTCCCCAACATCCACATGGTCCTCAGTATGACTGACGGCTGCATAAAATTAAAGATTAATGTAATTGTACCTTTCCATGGAATTTTCAAATGAATTCAAAAACGTTTTAACTATTCAAGTTGTACGTTTGTAAAGTTGGGATATGCTTTCTCAGACATCATAGTTAATAAGGTACAGTTGCTTGTGAGTTCATAGAAGTAATTTATCACACTTTTACCTTCTGCCACTTGGTTCAGAATTTCGGTGGCCTCAGGGCAGGTTTCCTTCTCTATCCACAATGCCAGTGTCATGTTGTAGGCTGGCTGAAACTGGCATTTGTCCTCTTCCTGAAACAGCAACATATAATAGGGTTAATTAGTGTTCAGTCTTCTGAGCCAGTCTTAAACCTTAGATTAAGACCGGCCAAGCACATATCTATTCCCCTTCTTACCTTTGAAATACCTTTTTAGTCAGAGAGTGAAGAGAAGTCCATTTATGATGGATTTCTGACAATTTTGTTCTAGAATTTACATTCATTTTCCTGAGCACCTCTGTCCATTTTATGGTGTATTCCTGACGCAAGTTGTCCAAAAGAATCTCCTTGTATGGACTTGGTGAGCCACTTGCACACAGACCCTTGATCCATCAGAATCAATGAAACTGTCTCATATCCAAATACCATTGTTTGTCTTTCCCTGTAGTACTTCCAGTCATCACATGCAATATCTTGCCACTTTTTCCTAATCTTCTGCAAGTCCTTTGGTTCTCCACCACTGGCCCTAAGGGTGTCAGCTGCCATCTTCCAATACTTCCGTTTGTCCCTCTCCACACTCTCTGCCTTTGTGGGATGTTCCAAATAGCTTGTTTGTATTCTCCTGAAAAAAAGACACTGAGAATGTGAACCTCCTGAAAGGACCAATTAGTGCTTCTTAGATTTCTTAGGCCTAGTACTACAACTAGCCATTTTGGGCATATTTTGGCCACTTTGTATTCTTTTCATTAACCAAATTGCTGCTGCTATTTTTTAATTCAAGACTAGAATTAGGGGCCTGGGGGGATGCATAAACAGTCTTTTCTCAATCAAGATAATGTAACCCGGAAAAATAGCTCAAGAGCCATAAAGGAAAAAAACTAAAAGAACAAAATGTAAACATGTGGGGAACTCGCTTTACGGAAACAAAGAACAAAACTAACTGAAATCTTTCAGGGAGGGATCGCGAGATTACTCTATGAATAAAACTATAAACAGAATCTAAATGTAAACAATCAATCAGTTCGCAATCTTGGTGTCTATTTTGATTCATCCATGTCAATGTCAAATCACGGTCTAAACCTCAACCACAGCATCCATTTCCAACTTCGTAACATTTCACGGATTCGCTGGTTTCTGCATTTTGAAACTTGTCACCATGTGACATGGATTCTGTCCCATTTGGACTATGGTAACTCTTTACTATATGGCATCACAAAGTCGGAGCTTGATAGGCTTCAATGGCTACAAAACCAGGCTGCACGCATTATATTCAACATGGATTGGCGTACATCAGTTTCTGCATTACTTACTGAACTTCATTGGCTTCCTGTCCATAACAGAATCTTATTTCAAGATGGCTCTTCTCATCTTCAAATGTCTTCATCGCACAGCTCCTCGATACTGTCAAGACCTCATACACCTCAACGTGTCCCAACCTGGTCTTCAATCCAATTGTGATGCCACACTCCTCTCAATCCCAAGATCTAGAAACACCTCCATAGATAAAGCCTTCATAATTGCTGGCCCAAAGCTTTGGAACATAATACCATCAAACATTAGGTCGCAGGACACAATATTATAATTCAGGAAACACTTAAAAAGGCATGTTTTTCCAGTATAGTCTCATTATCATGTGTTGCGTAGCGCCATGATCTAGATGGAATGGTGCTATATTAGTCTTGCTGTTGTTATTATTATTCCCACAGAGTGGACACTTCACCAAGAAGTAACCCAGTCAGTATTTTCCACACTTGCCAGACTTGGCAATGACCTGTTCGTATCAACAGGAAATATCGGCTGTCCGGTATTCAGCTCCTGGTTGCCCCATCCACAGGCGTAGGCAATCAGTTGAAATGACATGTTTACATTCCCCATTCGCCTTCCCACAAATAAAACTCCTGAGAAGTACTGGCAAAGATATTGCAAGAGCTGTCTTACATCAATCTCATTGCTCAGTTTTGGCCACGCCAACTGTAGTACCCTCAGCTTACTAGACCCCTCGTCCATCCACCACTTATTCTTACAAAACAAGCTGATATCCTCTTCCAACCAAAGTCCAAGATTCTACACTTACAGTCAGAGATTTTCCACCTGGCTTGCTGGCCCTTGTGCAATGATCCTTCAAGTTGACAGGCCTTTATAGCGACGCAGCAGCCACCGCTGCACAAGAACAGCGGTTGTCAATGGTGAGATTTACAACAATCGACACAGGGTTTCATTATTGGTGCACAGACCAATCTTTATCACAAACTGATACATCTATAAGTACCGTTACAGATTTTCTTCCATCTTTATAATTTGGGCCTTCAAGTAGCAATAGCTATTGCAGCAGTTCCCATTAGTTTAAATCACAACCATTGAAGCTCTGGGCCTGGGGGAATGTTTATCGCCACCTACTGTATGTCCATCGCGGAACTTGAAAATTATTTATTACTTCAACTCAGCCCCTTTTCCAGTGACACGTAACACCATTGCCCACTGCAATAGCCACTATCAAATTTGTAAATACAAATTAGCCTCATTTGGGCATATTTCAAGGGTGTGCCTACTGCTGACATCTGCAAAGTGGCATGTTGGAAATTCCCTTCTACGTATACTCTCTGTCCAGTGGCAGGTATTTTACAGAGTCTACCCACAGCAGGGCAGTTCTTACATCAGCAATACCAAAGTCCCCCAACCCCCACTTTGTAGAAGTCCATCTATCTAGCATCCTTTGTGGCTGAGTGTCATTTAGATCTCACAATTTATATTATGTGTGATTCCATGTACCCTTTGATCAGGTGCAATTTATATTATTAATTGTATGAACCTGGATCTGCTATCACATTAGCAGAATTTATCATACAATCCTGAGATTGGTGTGTCCTTGCCAACCCTCCTTCGATAAACAGTGCTATTCTGCATTAGCAGGTGATTCAGGTACTGAACACAGTAGACTCCCCCCCACAGTAGTATGGTATTAGTTTACTAGGGAATACCTACCCGAATCACAGATTCCCTCCCGTCCTCTCCACTCTGGCTATGACACTGGAACATTTTTGAAAGGGGACAATTATGGCGGCAATGATACGTTGTAGTGTGGCAGAGGAGGGCACATAGCAGTTTATGAAGTTTCAGCGAATGGCTAGCTGGTGCTAGGGAAGTAATGCATTTGTAGGTGATTCAGGTGAGTATTCTCTAATAGACTCGTACCCCAACTAGTGTTGGGGGGCGGAAGTTTAATGTATGAAGTAAGTATTTAAGTTCATGTAATGTACTGTTGACGGAAAACTGCAAAGGCAAACAGAGAATAATATCTCAGACCTTCAATAGTTGGTATATGAACTTCATCAAAACACTTAAAACCCAGGATAATGTCAGCTGCTATTCAAGCACACAGAACAGACATTGACTGCTCTAACATAGTTTTCAACATTCCTTATCGCTCATTTACTGTCATTCGTATGGCCCATAAAACATTTTGGCTTGATGTCAACACAGCTAGTTCAAGGACAGTAACCATCTCTATTGTCGCTGGGAATATAGGAATATGAGGACCAAAGTGTCTTGTTTGATCCACAGGTTGGCCAAGTGTTAGATTCAAAGCCGCAGTCTGGATCAGGTTGCAAGGTAGCAATAGTGCAATGTTTAATATACAGTGGCACTGGAGTCTTTATGCTTGAGTGACTCACTTTGGTTGATTCATTTTGTTTCAATTTGTTTTATCACTAGCACGTTAAAGTTGTGGGACTACAGCAAAGGCAAATGTTTGAAGACTTACACTGGACACAAAAATGAAAAGTATTGCATTTTTGCAAATTTCTCTGTGACAGGAGGCAAGGTAAGTTTGTTATTACAAATCATACTCCATTTAGTTTTATTTGTTTGTTTTTTCTTGTCTGTGACGTCGTTCATAACACACTCATGAAATGTATAGCATGTTAGCCCATGTGTTATGAGTTATGTATTTGAGGCTTGACGGTAGAAAGACTTGTGCTGGTTTTTATGCACCACCAGCGAAGTCGAAGGGGCATACTGTTTCCACCTGTCCTTGTGTGTGTGGGTAGGCATTCACCAGGTTAAGGGGACATTTTTTTTATAAGGCAAATAACAACTGGGTCTTGGGGACATTTCTCTGTCCCCGTAACATGTCTGTTCACCACAAAATAGGTGAAATATCGCGTGTTTGTCCCCACCACTATGCAACAAGTAATTATGGGTGTGTATGTCCCCAATATTATTGTCAGCGCAATAACTTGAGAAAGTCTTTGCGTATGAACTTCAAAATTGGTTGTGAATTACTATTGGTGATCCTCAGTGGCCTATGAATTTGGGTCTGAAAAATAAAGGTCAAGGTCACAACTGCTAAAACGATAGAAATCTTGTCAGTGCAATGACTTGAGAACTTCAAATTTGGCATATGCATTCCTTGGGAATCCACATATTGGAAGCACATATTGGATACAATAGCAGACCCAATGGCCCAGCAACAGAAATAAGACAAAAAAATAAAATAAAGGAAGTTGTCCCAAGCCAATTTTGAACTTAGTTTGAATGCAACAGTATAAACTTTTTTTCCGTTTTCATAATCCTTCAAAAATTCATCCTTTCATTTAACAGTCGTTTATAGCCGCACCAAGTAATCTTTAGGCACTACTCTAAGTTGACAGGTGACCTTCATTGACGCCCGAGTATTTCAGCCAGGCTAGAAGCCTTGTAAACAGAGCCCAGATTGTGCGGTGTTGTATAACTGTCTTTTGTTCACGAACCTGGCTTAGTGCACTGCTGACCTCTTTTCAATAGGGGTCAGATTAGCGTGCAATGGTGCTTTGTGGCTCATCGCTGCAGTGGTGGAGCGCTTTTGTCCCCAGTGGTAATCCGCTCGCTGTCAATGCCCCAAACCCTGGTATACGGGTTTCAAAACAAGGCTGGATTATCACCACTTTTGAGAGGAAAAATGTCGGTAATTCCCAGCAGCCTGGTCTTTTGTTCGGAATACGGTCTTTTGTTACAGGGCCCTGTTTTCTTTGTCCGAGTTCGGAGACCCCGGCCACCCATATAAACCATACGTCTCCGATCTCGGAGTCCTCGGCAGGAAGTGGTTAATGCACATAGTTGCAGCTTAGCTGCATGTGCCCAAAGAAGGAGACACCTTGCTTGTGTAGTCCTCAAGTACTTTCACATATTCATTTACGTGTGCTTGTGCACACATGCACCTATGAATCTGCACAAAATTATAAATTCTAATTAAGCATTCTCAACCATTTGGGTCATAACTTTCAATCCACAATTGTATGTAATGTGCGCATGTCTACAGGCAGCTGTGGAATACGTGTATGCAACACTAATGACTCCATTGCAGAAAATTTTCCATGATATTTGCCATAAGTTGGGAGGTTTGACCTTAAAACTCACAAAAAGAAACAAATGTATATGTGGATAGACCCTACATGTAACATTTTGTTATTAATTTGCAGAAAGTTTCAAAATATCTTGCTGGTTTTGATGATTTTGCTTGCCTGACTTTTTTGCAAACTTCGGACAAGTATAAGTGGTGCTGTTGTATTAAATTGGTTCCTGGGGTGGTCCATTTACAAAAATGGCATTTTACTAACAGGAACCAACGTAACTGTACTGCATTTCCCTTGCAGTGAGGACGAGCTGAAAGGTGAAACATGCATGGAGATGAACATGCATTTAACAAAAATGCAGGAATGTCCATGGTTTTATTTGTAACTTTTTGTAGGTGTGTTTGTTGGCCCAATATCCTCAAACTGAAACATTTTGTCGTCCAGGCTGCCACTCATTTGCATAGGTAAAAACACATATTGAAATGGGAAGGTATGGGACTTATAGATTAATAAAAGGTAATGACAGATTGTGTGCAAACTTAGTGGGTATCGTGTGTTTCACCTGTAATACGTAATGTGGAACCACATAATGAAATCACAATTTTTTACATTATTAGGAGAAATCTTGCTGAATTTCTCCTTATTTCTCTCGATTTTGATATGATACAGTGGATAGTGTCTGGTTCAGAGGACAACATGGTCTACATTTGGAACCTACAAACCAAAGAGATTGTACAGAAATTACAAGGCCACACAGGTAAAAAACATGTAAATTGAAGTATTTTCACATGAGGCAATTGAGTTACAAGCAGTCTGTTTCACTTTATATTCAGTCAAGGCAACTTCAATGTCACATCAACTAATTCAAATGCAAAGTGAATGTGACACAAGTAATTCGCAATAGGGCAATGTTTAAAACTGCAGTAGCTAACATTTCCAAGTAGTGCTTGACAACATTACGAAGTATCTTGCTTTTGGCTGAGAATTTTGAAAATGACCTCAAGGGAACAAAAGACTGCAGCAACATCAATTCCCATCTTGAAGGGAACTGAGAAATGAGTCTAGGCAAGGGATTGGCTCTGGTGTTGGAAAGAGCAGGCTTATTACTGCAGTACATTAAAGGAACCTTCTAAGAAGGACTCAACAAGCTATTAGTTGGTATTTTTCACGGATAAATCATTGTGTCTAGTTCCAAGGCTGGGTGGAAATCATTTCTAAACAGTTTGACAAAGTGTGGAATTTTCCCATGCACCTTGGAGCAATTGATGGCAAGCACATTGTTATCCAACCCCTGCAAGCTCCAGTTCATTCTACTGTTACAATGGTATCCACTCCATCGTGCTGATGGCAGTAATAGATACAGACCTCCAATTCTGGTACATCAGTACCACAGAATGAGTGAGTGAGTGAGTGAGGTGTATGGAACAAATGTTCTAAATGTTCTCTTTCCAAAGCTCTGGCAGATGAAACTCAACCTTCTCTACCTGAGCCGATGCCATCCAGGAACAACTTGTTATGTATTTGGAGACAATTATGAAGCTGAAAATATCATTGCTTTGTCTTAGCTTAAGTACAGCTAAGCCAAACCTAAATGGGTAGAACCAATGATTTTCCATTTCAAAAATGGAAATTTTCCGTTTCGCCAAATCCCAAATTCCACTTCAGAAATTCAAATTCCATTTCATTCCTTCCTAAACATGAAATAGGAGAGCAAGTTGTAAACTATGTATGGAAATTATTTCCCCCCCCCAAAAAAAGAAACAAAAGATACATAAATAACAATAATACTGTTTGGAAATACTCTGCAATGTTTCCAATTTTTTTTTATATTTTCTGTACTGAAAATTGAAAAAAAAATCCAGACAACAAATACAGTATACCCCACCCCTTGATTTCCCACTGGCTCGCAATCACCAAAAACTTGCTGGGTGGTCATTCAGCTGACTCGTTGCGTCTTAGGCGGTCAGTGGAGGCACTAGCTTAGTTGACTAGGTTGTCTGTTGGAGGGCAGAGAGATAGAATGGTCATAAGTAAAGGATGTCCCGGGGGATTTCTGACTACCGTGGAATCCAGCATCGCGGTTAAGGCCGGAGTCCTCATCTGAGCCACTTAGGATACAGAGCACCCACTAATGTGGCTTGGCCTTGCCCTCGTTTCATAAGAGATCATGCGAACAACGCTGGCTTGATCTAGCCGCATCAGTCGGCTTCATGCACGACTGTTGAGCAGGAGGCACATCCCGTTAGGGAACTTCCACTCGCGGTTAAGGCCTGTATCCTCGTCAGAGCCACATATTCGAGTGAATCACTTTTGCCTTGTCCCCATCCTACCACTTTATCGAGAATCACCCACTCAAGCGGTTAGGCCTTAATCCTCAATGGGAACACCTGTTCGAGCGGTTAAAAGGGAAAAATGCTAAAATTTACAATCCCCCCTCTCATACAGCTAGGGTTGTGTGGATTGTATGGGCCGCTAACGTGTGAATGCGCCCACTCAAATGGGCCCCAAACCGTGGTATACTGTTTCAAAACAAGGCTGGATTATCTCCACTTTTGAGAGTGAAAAAATGTCAGTAGTTCCCAGCAGCCGGGTCTTTTGTTCCAAGTACAGTCTTTTGTTTCAAGGCCCTGTTCCCTTTGTCCGAGTTCAGAGACCCCGGCCACGCATATAAAGCATACGTGTCCGGATCTGGAATCCCCGGCAGGGAGTGGATTATACTTTCAAATAATGGGAAACTGACATTAAATTATTAAAAGAAGATATCCTTAGTGACCAGACACTGGATTTCTCCTGATGCTCAAAATATAAGCAAATTTACACTTTACAGCCATTGTCGAAACTAAATATGAATACCAGAACATGTCAATAAAATATCAAACTTTAAAATTTTAAACTTGTAAATGGACCTTGAACTTTGTTTTAACATTTAAAAGTGTAAATGTCTCATATTTGATGGATATGTGTGCACAGCATGGTTTGGCTTGATAATAAAAAAAAATGAGACCAGGAATGCACTTTCTCCCATAATATATTCTTTAGATTTTTTGTCAAATGATGCTTTTATAAAAAAGAATACAACAAAGAGGATGTATCATATTCATAAATGTATGAACAATCACTTTATAAAGCTTCGAAAAGACAAAAACAATAATTATTAACTTCTTAACTTATTTTTTCATGCAGATGTGGTGCTATGCACAGCATGTCATCCCACGGAGAATCTGATAGCTTCTGCTGCTCTTGAAAACGATAAAACTATCAAAATATGGCGCTCTGATTGTTGATGCTTGTGGAGAATCAAGAGAGGCTTGCATGATGTACGTGTAGTTGATAAGTTAACTGTGACTTACCCTTCATCTCAGACAGCATTTTTTGTGTGTATGTGTCATTTGTATGGCATGGAGTATTGGGGGTTTTTTGTTTGTTTTTTGTGGGGTTTTTTTTTGTGTTGGTATGTTTTAGTATGCCGTGGGAAGACTTGTCTGTACAGTATTTTGGGCAGGTCAAAGCTTGAGCTTCTCTGAGATCATTACCTAACTAATGCAAAGTCAGTGATGAGAATGACTGGGTATAGAGTCACCGTCTTTAGGAAGAACATTTTTCTTTGAAATAGCATTTGGCTTTTGAAGCAGTGCCATTGTTTTCATGATGGTTTATGTCGATGTTGTATAATAGTTGGGACACAAATGCTTACGTAAATGGAACACAAACAATTAAGTCAAGTTCAGCATGCATGAGGAAAGACTGTAATTGGACGTTGAGCACCTAAACATTTTCATATTTTAATGTTGAGGATTTAAGACTTGATATTTGAAATGGGTAACTTATCTGAAAATTGTCTTGATTTTGTTGAGAGTTTCACCAGTGAAAGTCATATTTCACCATATTTCAATTGTTAAAGGCATTATTGTTCTTGTTTCACCTAGTTACATACTATAGTCTATTAACTATTACAGATCAAAACAAGTGTTGTAAAAATGTCACAGAAAAGTCCCAACTGCACCGGTTTATGTTGTCTACAGTGTGAGCCCATTGTTGACCATGGAATACACGTAGAGTGAGCACTACAGTAATGCCATATCCGTACATGTAAATCGTAAATTATTCTGTCATGTTCTTTCCTCTATTTGACTGCTAGATTGGTTTATTTCTGTAGTTCACTTTTGGGATGTGCTCATACTGGGTGGATCATTCCATGTACACCCAACAAACTTTGGCTGTTACTCCCTGTATCCCTCCCCCCGGCAATATAGGGGTTATGAATACATCAAGCGATGACTACAAAGTCCGAATGCAAGCTGTAATGAGTTGGTAGTTGCTGAAGCTTGTTAAATGTTGTTTTGCTTGTAGGAAAAAAAATAAAACTCGAAAGCAGCCACTTTGTGTAGACGTGCTTAGAACTCTCAGCCCATCCAGTTTATTTGGACATGGGCTTTGCTTCACTTTAACTGTGATAAAGTACAAATGTTAAGCCAACAGAAAACAACTGCTTGTCCAATTGATACATTGGTTTGCAAAATCCTTTGCGACAATATTTAGTGTAAGGTACAGTGTGATCTGCCCCCTTTCTACCAGCCTCTCAGTGGATGCTCGCATTTCAAGTCTCCGGAGCCCAACAGTCCTCCTATACAATAATGACACCTGATCGCACACAAGTTACTTTTATCAGAATGAATCCCGTTCAGTTTATTTTTCTAAGGAACTCCCAGAAATTAGTCAGCATATTGCACTGAGTCGACTCTCGTTATTACGAAGTCCGCGGGACCAAGTAAAATCGTTCGGTGTATCCGAAATTCATTGTAGTCGGAACGCAATGCAATGGCTACGGTGCATTGAATGAACAGGTTCAATAATTTTCAAGATGTATTTTTGCGTTTTTTTTCGCAAGCTCTCGGACAAGCACTTAGCATACAGTGCTTATTAATATAGGTTCAATAATCATCTACAATGCTATGTAGTGTACATGCATACACGTGAACGCGGTTGATGTTAATCTCTCGGTTATGATTAATCAAATATATTGTGATGTGTTTAGAATAATAAACTTCACTGTCATATACTGACAACATGTTTAATGTGCATGTAAGATTTAAGAAAAATAAATAAAAATACATGTGGAAACATCGATCCAGGGATTTTTAAAAGATTTTCGATCGCCATGGATTACGACGAAGCTAACAGTAACTAAACGGCATGCACATGTAGGCCTGTGTGTACCCGGAAAAATGTGAAGACTCATCAACTGGAGCCCTGATCCCTGTACTAAGTAGCCTTTCCAACACGAATTGTGTCATGGAGAGACATTTTTATTTAATTTTCCGCTTGTCCTGATTATTTTCGACACCAGTTGCATGACACGATTGATCGATAGTCCGAGTTTACACGCCCACTGCGGCGCGGCCACCCGCGGGCGAGATGGTCGCTGAAGAAGCATGATGTTGCGATGGATAGCTGTGTCTTGCAAAAGCACGTCATGAAAACACACAGTCTCATTGGAAGGTACGCTAGATTTTTTTCGCAGCAATATGAATAATCAGTGTGGGCGATTATTGGGCTCTTGAGATGCGAGAATAGTTAAGCGCACTTATTTGGGGTATTTTTATCGGAATTTGGAAGGGATTTTTTGTTTTGGCATTCGTGTAATCAATGTAAAAAAAAATCTTTGATTTTTGTTATCGTGCACTATGCTTGTCATGAGAACAGGAAACTGGCAAACGATGTATGCATATCGCGTTGTAAGCGTGCGTGACGCATCTGGCCGGGGCGGGCGATAAGCCTCGTACAGCGGCTGCAAATTTTATGGAAGCACGCTCGCTTTGAGTACGAGCAGTACAATCTCCAATTAAATTCACGAACACGGAAAACACAAAAATGGACATGAGATCAATTGTTGTGAATGAACGTGCAAACAAAATTAAAAAAAAATAATAACAAATCGTGACGGCATTGTTTCTTCGACTTACAGCTGTACAGCAGCATTAGTATCCGATGCAGTGGAACATACGACCTGTTTTGGCAGGAACTGTACATTGACTGGTTGCAGCATTTCCACCATGCCTTCGTTGGCAACGGTTCGGCCCGGCGGGAAACCACTGTGGTGCACTGCGCACGTGTTTTCACCACTACGATTCATTAACGCTCGTTATAAATGGGCCGTCAACAGTGGTTCTGGCAACGGAGTCAAGAAAACCTTTGTAAAATGCGATTTCGCTGTAACAGATTGTCTCCCCATAGAAATGTGCACGTTTTCACCGGGACCACAGATTTGTGTTTGTTATAACCGGAATTTTATTATGGCTGATTTCGTAATAACGAGAGCCCATTATCACAATTTTGGAGGCAGAGCTTAGATTCTGTTATTATGCATATCAGATTGTACCAGTTTTGTACATGTAAAGTTGCTCATTGTAAATATCATTGTACCATGAATTAGGAGTTTTACTTTTTGTGGCTAATCGTAATATTACTAATCATGAGAGACTGCCACAGTGAATCATTTTTAATGTGTTAATGTACATATTGTTTATCATGTTACTTTCAGGGTTATTCGTTTTTTATATTAATACAAATACATTGTTTTGTTTCATTTGCTCTAGTATGACATGTAAGTGGTCATCATTAGTTATTGAATCTAGCCACAGATTGTAGAGAGACTGTTAATAAATCCATAATTCTAAATTCTATTTTTGCTTGTCACGAGCAGTACATTTCTCATCCTGTGATTACCTTTTCAGTGTTTATTTAGCATTATCTGAAAAAGTGTCCGGTTGAAAAGTTCTTTAAAAAACGACAAAAAGGAAAATACCACATTTTTTATTATTAATATTCGTATTACTATTATTATTATTACACACTTATATAGCGCCCTTATCCAAAAAGGCTCCAAGGCGCTTTGCAATATAAAACAATGAAAATAACACCTATATTAATATGTTAAGAATACAAATACAGTTAAAATATACATTTAAAAAATACAAAAATACATGCAAAACTGTGGTGCAAAAAACAACACTTCCCGGTGCATCAGAAAACCACACCCAAAATGTGTCGCCCGAACACCGCTGGCGACGTTCCCCGCACCCACAGGTGCTAAAAGCAACATTCAGTGGTGCCGGGAGTAGTAGGAGAGGGACAGTTCTGGAGCACACGCCCCTTTTTGCCCGGTTTTTGCTCAAAACCCTTGGGTAGTACATCGACCCAAAAATCTCGGGGATTTCCACTCACCTTTTGACCCCGGCGCCGCTCGCTCGCTCGCTGGCTAAACAACCCGTGACTAGCGCCGGGGATTCCCACTCAACTTTTGACCC